>JAKTVL010000188.1:0-11442 GCA_030557175.1 Petasospora japonica
TCTTCCGATCTTAGCGATTTTGGCGCCAAACAGTGGTGTGCGGGTGGGTGGGCGAGTTGGTCTCAATGCAACAGCATCTATTGTCATTGTTGTTGCGGATGGTTAAGGGCAAACAGTAGTTTTCTAAAAGTACTAAAGCATTATAATTCATTAATAACTACCAAGAGTGCGTAGGTAAGAAATTCAGACAAAATGCCTTTTGTACATGTCATCACAACGAACCTTCGTACTACCAAAGCTGCGGAGGTAGCAGTTGCGAATCAATCTCGAGAACTCATCACCTACCTCCCAGTAGTTTCCGCTAAAAATCTCCGAAATCATCTTCAAAATACCAGCCATATGGTTCTTGTTTCTGATAGTAGGTAGTTTCGTCGCAATGAGTCTGATCATGTTATGATATTTGACTGAATCTCCAGGATGTGACGTGTGGACATAGGTACCAGCAAACTTCGTAAATTCATCTCTCATACGACGTAAGTATGAAAGCCCACTCTCTCTTGGAACAAGTCTTGTCTCCAATGGCTCATGCAAAAGAGCACGACCCTCTGGACCATCAGTACTGTAGTTATATGACCAGACAACAAGGGTAATCAACGCCAAAACGTTCAATCTCTCATAGATAGACTCTTCATTAGAGTGGAATTTGTACTCATATTGACGCGATGAATCTTGCGGAGAAAGAAACATCTCAAATAAGAACATGTATGCGTATACCACAGAAACTTTTCCAGAGAATGAAGCCGACCACTCTTTAATCTTCTTATCAACTAATTCATAGTCCGAGGCTTCAGCGTGAACGTTCATACGCCATGGTGCTCCAGCATAGATGTAATAGTCGTAATGTTGAATACTTAGAGTTATTTGAGCCATATGATAAACTGGACATTTGCATCTTGTATCACCCTCACGTAATGCCAACGGTAACCCATTTGTTCTTGTTTGATCTTTCCAATAGATAGTACTTGATGTATTACAACATCCATTCATAATTTCGCAATTCCAATAATCAAATGCCAAAGAGAGCGAATCCTTCCATGTGTCTCTCAACTCTTCAAACTCTAAAAGTGAGCCCTGTAAATCACGTTGCTGCATTTGAAACATGATCGTGAGAAGACCAGAGAGAAGGATCTTTTTACCAAAACGACTCGTTTGGACAGGCTCCCTGTTAAGGATTTTCTTAAGACCAACTAAAAATGTAATTTGTTCACTTTTGTTTGGAATTTCCTTAGGAGTAAGATACGATTCCCATAATTCTTCATCACATGGAAGTGAAAGTTGGATCTGATGAGTGAAAAGCATGAGTTGATAGCCAAAGACAATGGCATGAGTTGAATCCATATAGAATGCAAGCAATGCAGCCCTTTTCAACATTTCAAAATCAATCCATTTTTCCCAAATAGTGGCACCTTGCTTACTCTCATAGTCTGTTTTATTATTCAGCGGATTTCCTCCAAGACCAGGACTTCTCCTTAGCAGCTGAATAGTAGCACCATGATGAACATAGGCACGTTCATGCAAAAAGCGATTCGTAGATAATCTTTCATAGTGCTCTAGTAGAAGCAAACTTTGAATGACCCAAACTCTTGAAGGTGGCTGAAAGTCTTTCGAAGAAAAGATGATTGTTCTTAAGGGATCACAAATCAAATCTCCAAATTCTCTCGGACTTCTTTCAAAGATACTATCTGGATTGCTTGTGTAATAACCAGTACCAACCATAATTATAGATAAAAGTAAGATTGGTGGACACGTCTGAGTAGTGAATGACGGTTTGTGTAAGATTGGATATTGCGTATGGAACGTAGTCCAATAAGCATCCAGAAAGAGATCAATATGCTGAAGGTGCTCATCACTGGCAATTGCCGGGACTACGCTTATGAGTGATTGAATGATCTCTGGTGTTACGTTGGTTTGTTGAGCCGGGTTCGGGAAACTTGGTGGGATTGTAAGAATATCATTGAGAAGATCTGAAGAGAGGCCGAATGGATCATCCTCTGGATTGAAGAAATTACCGTTATTCATGTTGGGAACGGAATCTAGAGATGGAATTTCGTTGCCAACCTGATCATCAAAGAGCCAGTTGATAAGTCTGGCTGGGCTGGGAGGGTTGTTTGACTGTGGAGAGGTTGAAGAGTGTGGGAGAGATGCCACTGTGGGAGGTGTTGGAGGCGTTGTAAGGAATGGTGTCTGCTTTCGTGAGTGAAGGAGTCCGATATCTGTGATTCCTCTTCCTTGGAGGGCGTCCACCTCGTCGTTGGCAGCGCTGAGATGCGAGTTATCGTCGTAGTTGTGAATATTGATTGGTGCACTGTCCTCGATGTTTGGGAGGATGATGGAATCCAATGAATTGATGGGGATCTTCTTGAACTCATCCTTTTGCACTTCTTGAGGTATGGTCTGTGTTGCCTTAACTGTTCTGACACGTCTACGCTTGTTCCCATTGAGAGCAGCGTTACGCGCCTTAGCCTCGTCTTTCAGCTTGCGCATCTCATGCCTCTTGACATGGCGTTCCCTCAGATCGCTTCTGACGAACGACTTGGTGCAGCCTTCCCAGGTGCAGTTGTAAATCACAGTCGGGTTATGGTTGAGCTTATGACGGGCAAGGTGTTCCTGTCTGCTGAAGCGTTTGTCACAGCCTTCAAAGTCACAGGCAAACACTCCAGTGGGGCGCCTCTTACGCTTCTTCTTCGCCTTTTGGGCGGGCGAGTCGTTGTCCTCATCGCCAGAGCTGCTGGAGCTCAGCATGTTGTGGGAGCTGTCCACGCTCCCGAGTGAGACCACAGGTGTACTCACTGACTGGGCCACCGGGCTCGCTGTGGGTTCTGTCATCGTGAGTTTCTATGATGCCTCTGATGTGCCCAGCGGATGTCGACAGTGGGGAGGGCGGAAGACAGTGGGGAAACAGAGGAAGAGAACAAAGGACCAGGACAGCTGAACTTTCCCCCGAGATCGCTCTGGTAGGCGTATTCTTTCTTCTTAATGTGATATCAGAGCCTGGTAGCTGTGGAAAACGGACTCTGCTCCGCAAAACAGTGCTTTGGTTGTGTCGGCTACTGGAGCCCATACGAACTTTGGCAAACAGTCCCGGAGACTTTTCAAGTCCGAGCATGTTGCCCCGGCGATTACGATGCCATCCCGGTCAGGGCTCTTGACAGACGCCGGGTTAGCACACTACTCTCTACGGGATCAACTCAGCGAGAAGCCTGTATTAAACCCGCTCTGCAAACTATAAAATCACCCAATCCGTGTGCGTGTACCCAAAATACATACAGACCTGGGCGGTCGGAGGGCCCAGAGGTCCAGTTTATAACATTAAACCTGTGCTCATGAAAGTGATGGCTCCCCCGGGGATCGGGTGGAGGCCCATCTGTATAAGAAGAAGGAAAAGAGAAGAGGAAGAAAGCAATGCAAAAGTCATGACAAGAAAGATATACGTGCGTGTGATTATTTGTCTTCATCAATTACAGAAAAAGTATCAATAATCAAACCAACAAGACAGCGTTCACACAACCGTCTCTGTCTGGCTCGTTGGTGATCTGGGCATACTTACCCCAAACAACCTTACCTCCGGCAGTAACCATACCAAGCTCACTGACGTTCACTTCAATAATGGTACCCTTGGTTAAGACACCGAGCTGCGTATACATTGGACTTTGTGGGTTTTTCTTGACACTAAGAATAGGCAAGAAAACAGTCACTCCCAATTCTGGATGTGTCACATTAGCCTTCTTTTGTCTCAAAGCAGTTGGTCTGATAATTCTCTCCATCTTTACCGGTCTTCTGGTGAACCCTTCACCAACGAATGTATGCTTTGTGATCATTCTCTTCCAAGCCTTAGACTTGGACTTACCAGTTTTGATAACCTTAAACATCTCCTCTTCACTAATACCACGCACCTTCGGCAGTGGGACAGAGAACTTATCAGCCTTCTCCAATCTCTTCTGCTTAATAGAGGAAGAGATAGCCTTGGCAGTATTTGTTTCTTGACGATCAAGCAAATATGTTGGCAAGGCTTCACCATCATCTTCAACAGGTTTCTGTGGTCCCTTGATCTTGGATTCTTCATGGGCTTTAATCTTCTTCTTCATAGCGACCTTCTCAGCGTAACGTTTCTTAGCGAACTGCTTACCTCTCCAACCCTTCAAATTCTGGGCATCTTTAGCAATCTTGTGGCCCTCACGCGCCAATTTCTTTCTCTTTCTCTCCTCATGATCAAGACGACGGCCATGCTGCTTAATGTGTTGCTCGATATACTCGTTCTGAGGCTGTAAAAAGAGAGCATGTTAGTATATGAGCTTCAAATGTAAGTTATATCATAGCAAACGTACCATTGTAAAGGTCTAGCGTTGATTAACTCGTTGCAAAGCTCCTGTCAAAGGGAGCTCGAAAAGGATGCTGGCTTAAAATTTTTTATTTATCTGTGAAGATGTGCCCAAACCAGCAGAGAAACGGCCGGGTTACCTCAGGCGCAAAGCTTCGCTAATACCAACGTGAGGGGATAAACTGGGAAACAAAGAATAACGATATTCAAAGACCTTGAGGTTTTGTGATTCTTACTATTGAATAAAAAATAAGTCTCATCTTTGCCTATATTCTAAAAAACACTACTTTTGTGCCAAAAAACGGCCATGGTAAGGGCACTCCGCATATAGAAAAAAATTTCTAAAGCCCATCTTCTCAATATGGAGCCTGATCAACAACATCGAATCCACCGCAAAGGCCCCGGCTCAAATCTCGTAATGTCTCAATCACTTGACGGTGTACTGAAGAATCTGATAGCGTCAGCAGACGCCACTACTGCCGCTCTGGCGCTCTTAGAATCCAAAATTGAATCTCCAGAACTTCCAGAGTTGGTAAATGACCTAATGGACAAGGCAGGACAAGGTATTCCTGAGGGTGTTTCTCTTTTGGACCTGAAAAACAATTCCATGCTTTCATACATCAACAATCTGGCACTCATAATAGCAGCGCGTTTAGAGGCCACGAAGACAAATGATACTTCTCAAATCAATGAAGCTAAAGCCAAAGCTGTGAAGGGATCAATAGTACAAAGAGTGGTGATGGAAAGAGGCATTAAAGGTCTTGAAAAGAAGTTGCAATATCAGCTGGATAAGATGGTTAGAAATTATAATAAGATGGAGAAGGACTCAAGTGAAGATGCTCTAACAAAGACATTGAAAGCGTCAAAAACGGGATCCGACAGTGAAGAGAATAGTGAAACTGGGGATGAAGATGAAGATGAAGACAGCGAAGAAGAAGACGAACTTAACTACAGACCTGACACTACAGCTCTTGTTGAATCTCTCAAACAGTCCAAAGAAGAGGCCAAATCCAAGACAGAAACTGGAAACACAGAGAAGTATAGACCCCCAAAGATCTCTGCAACACTCCCACCTCAAGAGTTCCGTGAGTCTTCGAACAAGTCCAAGAACACAGCCAAGCTACAGTCCATGGAAGAATACCTCATGGAAACTGGGGATGCACCAATGGCGGAGGCATCTATTGGTTCTACTATTGTGAACCATGGTCGTGGTGGTGTCAAGACGCTTAGAGATCGCCAAAAGGAAGCCGAGATTAAGAACTATGAAGAGTCCAACTTTACAAGATTATCGGCTGGGCAGGCTAAGAAGGATAAGAATCAGCAGAAGAGAAGACAACAAGACACATTCTTCGGTGAAGATTGGGGTATTTTTAATAACAAGAGAGATGATCTTGGAAGTTCTACCAAGAGATCCAAGCCAAAATCAGCTTGGGATAGAGCTAAAAAGAGAAGAACGCAGTGAAGACTATGAATTCATTGATAAGTCAGCATTTTTCATAGCATTAATCAACATCATGAGCTTTAGAGCTCTTTCAGGAAAAAGCCAAATAAAATTGGTGTAGACAACCGGACACCTCGATTATGCACTTAGACGTTAGTGGAGCGCCTCTCCCAAAAGTGAAGGTCGAAATAGCCGTTGTCACAATATCTCAGCAACCATTCTAGTTGTTGCATTTAATGCTCAGAGGAATCCGTTTGTTTTCATCCGCAGCAAGAGCAATGTCCGCCTTCCAGGCCAAACCAGTCAAGCTTCACTGCCTCGCAGATGTTTGTCTTGTCCCAGTAAGTATAAAGTCCTTGCCATCGCCTTGCACTTCGGTGAATGTAAAAGGCAGCTAAATTAGCGACTAACGAGATCATCAAAGATCGGAACAGCAACACCATCTGTGTCTGATGAAGTTGCCAAGATTGAGCTTTACATTCAGAGATCAGGATTGAAGCACACTTTGCACTCAGCAGGTACCACCATCGAGGGCGAGTGGGATGATGTTATGAACCTCATCGGTCAGCTCCATGACTATTTGCACAAAGAAGGGGTGCTCAGAATCCAGAGTGATATTCGAGTCGGTACGAGAATTGACAAGTCCCAAACAGCAAAGGATAAAGTCGATGTTGTCAACGAGAAAATGAAGAGGGGATTCAATTAGACTGTATCTACTTAGGAGTGTGGGACACTGCTGAAGTCATGCCGCAGAATTCCGCTCACAAAATGCAAAATCGATGAAACCAAGACGTCTATAAGCAGACAAAGTAGATATTAACCACACCAGATGCTCCTTTTATAACGTTAACAGATGAAATGTTGGCAAGAAGAACCATAGAACCTCTATCTTGATTACATAAGCCACCTTTTTCGTCCGCGCCGTGGAAACCGCAGAAACCAGCAAAATGCTCCACAAGAAGGGGGTCCGGTAGCCACTTTCGACAGCAGCGCTACCGACTGTGAAGACTTCCTCCAAGCCATATTATTTACCGAGTTAAACTCCTTGTCACAAGCTCACAGCTCTTACTTCCCTTATCCTAAACGGCCACGTCATTCGCTAGCCAGTGTACCTCCCATCCCCATCATCACCATCAATACCACAGAGAGAGACAAAGGGATGCCACAGGAAGACAAGAGTTTCCTGACACCGAGCTCGCCCTCACGGTCAACCGCTGCACTGAATACATCGATGCTGCTCCAGCAATCACCTCGACGCAAGAAGGTTGTGTACAGTGACCGCTACATCCCCAACAGAAGCGGCGTGGACTTGCAAGCCGCATTCAGTTTGAGCAACAATGACTTACTGAGGAAACCCCATTCCGCTGGCGATGCTTCTGATTTGGATTACCGCAAAGAAGAGGAGGCAAATAGGACTTTTTCTACGGTGCTAAGGAATGAGTTGTTTGGTGACAATATCCCCTTATCCGCTGGGAGCAATGGGGCCAGTAACAATACGACAACAAAGAACCCAGAAGACGACGATTTACAAATAACTCCGCCAAGGTCATCATCAGAGAACAGTCTAGTTAACTCATCTACAGTGCAGAAGACACCCAGACATTCCACTAATTTGTTTTCATATCAATCACCCAATAAGAGCAGACCAACTTCGACCTCCATTGAAAACGATTTATATTCATTATCACCAGTACGAGTTGACTCACAAAAGTTGTTGCTTTCTCCATCGAAGAAGCCACGCGCTATTTCTAAAGTTCCCTATCGTGTGCTTGATGCACCAGAACTTGTCGACGATTTTTACCTGAATCTGTTGGATTGGGGGTCTCAAGATATATTGGGAGTCGGGCTTGGCTCAAGTGTGTATCTTTGGAATGCATCTTCTGGATCCGTCGATAAGTTGTGTGATTTGGGAAACAACGATAGAATCACAAGCTTGTCATGGATTGGAGCAGGGACCCATATTGCAGTTGGTACAAATAATGGAGCCGTTCAAATCTGGGATGCTACAACCTCAAAATGTACAAGAACAATGACTGGTCATACGGCAAGAGCTTCCTCGTTGGCATGGAATGAACATATTTTAACGTCAGGATCAAGAGACAGAACAATATTACACAGAGACGTGAGACAACCTGAACATTATATGAAAGTTATCAATTATCATAAACAAGAGGTTTGTGGGTTGAAATGGAACGTCGAAGAGAATAAATTAGCCTCTGGAGGCAATGACAACAAACTGTACGTTTGGGACGGATTAAACGATACACCGTTACACAAATTTGAACACAATGCAGCTGTGAAAGCCATCAGTTGGTCACCACATCAAAGAGGTGTGTTAGCCTCGGGAGGAGGTACCACGGATCGTCGTATTAAGATTTGGAACACTTTGAATGGTAACAAGTTGAGCGATATTGACACTGGATCGCAAGTTTGTAATCTTTGTTGGTCGATCAATTCCGTGGAATTGGTTTCTACCCATGGTTACTCAAGAAATCAAATCATGATTTGGAAGTATCCTCAAATGAGCCAAGTTGCTTCATTAACGGGACATACTTATCGAGTGTTGTATCTAGCGCTCAGTCCCGATGGACAGACGGTTGTTACTGGATCTGGAGATGAAACCTTAAGATTTTGGAATGTCTTTGAAAAGAATAAGAGTGATGTTGGATCTCAATCAGTTTTATTGGACGCCTTTACGCAGTTGAGATGAGTTCTTCTTGGTGAGATTTCGGTTTATTTCGTTTTTTTTGCGAACAGTTTGATGGTATTATTTGAGAATAAGGACGGTCATTATGGATAATTTTTGCATTCTTTTAGTCATTCATATATATTGTAGACCCATCCTAATGATCGGCAACAGCACGCCTATTTGTATCTGTGCACAGGATGAGGCCATCTTTTTATCTCTATAACTTGCCATTCGTTGATGCTACTTCCCAGTCTCGAACATTCGGATACTCCATGCAATGAGGGAAAGACTGTGGGGGGTTTTCCAGTCAAACTGGGAGATGACAAGGCCGGGGAATTTCAGAGATGCAACTTCTTTTGGGGAGTCAAGGCGAGAGAGAGTATGGATAGTTTCAAGATCAGGCTCTCGCTAAGACACCCCGCTGCTGATTTTGGCGCTGGGAGTCTGTCTTATTTGTCAGCTGAGTACCAATATGGAAACGCCATGCCTGTATAGAAACTTTGAGATTACTGAGCCACGATGTTAGCGAATCTTCGGAATTGAAGGGAACGTCGTTAGGGTGGACGTTCCGGTAATGTCGACCTCTTCCGCATGATTTGTGCATATTGTACACCAAGGGGATATTCAGGCCACTGCCACCCCCATATCCTGACTCTCGGCATTGTTTATTGCTCAATGCTCAATGGGCCAAATGGCCGCTTGATACTTCTTTACCTTTCAAGAGTTAATGAGTGTTTTCGCCATATATGTATCCCTCTAATGTATTGTCACAGGAGCTTGGGCCCGTAAAAGATCGGTGATTGCCCAGAGGAAACCCTCGCACATGAGACAAATAACGACACTCCCTGGCTCCTGCAACCGATACTCAACCCTTTGCCACTCACATTTCCAAGCAGATTTAGATTTATCAGCTTAGAATTGCGAGTGCAGATGCTAAAGAAGAAAGAGCAGACGAGCGGCACAAGGGAGCCGTGCATGAGTGGCAGGTCTGGAGGTCTCAATTAGGAATATCAAGGCCGCGATCTTTGACACCAAAAAGCTTTTTGCGTCGGCTAAAACTTCGGGCACTTCAAAACAACGAGTGCATGGAGAGGCACAGAAAAGGCGACGAGGCCCCCAATCGCTTATTATTTTTGCTACAAACGACCTATTTGATTGTGGCTCACTATGCTATAGTTATAACCAACAGTTGATCACAGAAACCTGAGATACTCAAAGATGAGCCTGCTGGTGCCCGAGGAGCAGAGAGTGACGCTTAGAGTCATAGCTCTCAAAGTGGTGCTTAACACACCCAAAAAGAAAAAAAAAACCCCGGTGGCAAAGAGCTGAGAATTGAGGAAATGAAAGGGATAACGAGGCTCGGAACGACGAACAGAAAGTTATTATTAATGGGCTCAACCTGGACCTACCTGCCGGCCAAGTTCTGGCGATTTTGGGATCTTTCGGCTCTTGGAAAACCACCTTTTTGAACACTTTGGCGTCGTGTGTGAGCCTTTGCTCCGGTGCTGACTGCCCATTCCAGTTCTCTGGGATGGTTAAATACTCCCAAGACTCTCCCCACATTTCGTATTTGCAGCAAGAGGGTGTTTTTTTCGCCCAGTCTGACGGTATCTGAGACACTGTAGTTTACTGCCCAGCTTCGTCTTCCTCTTTCATCCCCCGCCGAGCGTAAAGAACTCATCGAGTACTTACTACAAACGCTGTGATTGCCCAAGGTTAGGGACACTATCGTGTGCGATTTCTATTTCAACTCGACTCTTTCAGGTGGTGAACGACGCCGTGAATCCTTGGCGATCCGGCTCTTGACCAAACCGTCAGTGCTGTTCCTTGACAAACCAACCACGTAACTTGATGCGCATACGTCTATCTCTCTGGTGCAGACAGTGAAGTGCTGGGCTCATGAGTTTGGAATTACTGTGATTTTGACGATCCAGCAGCCAAGATTCGAAATCTTGGAAATTGTGGACCAGCTGTTTTTATTGACCAAAGGGATTGAAGGATTCCCTAAGGAATTGATTGAATATTTCAAGGTGTTGGGATTTGAACCCGATTACCAGGTCAATTTTACAGACTTTGCATTGGATATTATTTCCAGGGGAGGTAATGGGGACTCCATGGCCAAGCTGCTTGGGAATCGGATTGACCAACATCCGCAGCAGCAATACCTGAGCTGAAGTACACAAGGAGGGATTTTTCAGCTCTGTTCAAGAAACAGCAGACGCTCTGGGTTTTCTTCAAACCCAGACGTGCTTTATTCAAGACTGACACAGCTCATTCTTCTCGCGGAACGCGTTATATTTCGCTCCCTTGAAGCACTCTCCGGAGTCGATCTTGAACAGACTGTGCTTGATTCAGGAGGTGCTGAACCTGTGCTTTATTGGGCTGTTCATCAACATGACCTTCTACTCTGAAGAGAAGAACATGTTTTACCAGGAACACCACGACCTGCTCTACTCACCTGGCGCCTTCATGCTGTCGCATCTGCCCACCGAGGTTCCGTTCGAGCTCGTGTCTACTTTTTTCTTTACAGTGTTCGTCGTGCTTGTTATCGAGCCGCCGAGAACTGCCCCAATGTTCTTCACAACGTTGGCGAGTCTATCGGCCTAACCTTTATCACTGTGTTCGACCACCTCGGCGTCGCCACCAACCTTCTCGCCATCTTCATGGGCGGCACCATGTCGCTGCACATTCCCACACTGCTCATGTCCCTTAACTACATCTCCCCACTCAAGTGGACCGTCCTGGCGCTCGCCCACCTCGGCTTCTAGGGGCAGAGCCGTCTGCGCACTCGACAGCGGAGACAAGGTGCTGGTGCAGTACTCCCTGCAGAGCCGCTACGCCGTCGACATGGACGTCGTGGTGCTGATTGCTGATTGCTACCGGCTCATCACCTGGGCCCTGCTCGAGATCAGGACGCATTACGTCCGTTGAACACCCAGCACAGCACGGCACAGCACAGCACAGCACACGACCCTCACAGTACAATGCCCTCCC
>JAKTVL010000189.1:0-10750 GCA_030557175.1 Petasospora japonica
TACAAGATCGTTCTGATTGAAACTATCAACAAGAGCACCGGCAAGTATCATCATGCGGCTGTGTGCACAGATACCGTATTTCCTCCAAAGACTTGCCTTGTGATAGCAGATCCCCAATCTCTGGTACAATATCGGTCTCTGCTGTGTACGTGAAGTCACTTTCCGGTTGAAGAATGGCCTTCAACTTATCCATTGGATCAATCTGTTCCACGCTTCCAATGGGCGGTTGCTTGGAAATGGAGCGTCTTGAGAGTCGGTTCTTCGGAGGAGGCAGCGGAGCCTGCTGAGAGACTGTGGACGCCATCCTACTAATGCTTTTGCCAACGGTTTGTGATGTACCTTGGAACTTCTGGAGCTGAACCAGTTGTTCTATTTATTTCTGTTGGCGCGTGGGGGAGAAAGCCTGGATATTGTAACTTGAAATGATTATGCAGCCCTGGTCAATCGATATTTTTCCCCTTCCTTTAGCGAACCTGTTCTATTTTCTCCGCCCATCCAGGTACATAGAGGGAATGCCACTTCGTTGGCTTCTCGTCCCGGTAGCACGTTGACGATCACAAGTTTCAGCTTGGGAGTCTTCTTTTGGTTCTGCTTGGTTTTTGAGGATGTTTACACGGCACTTTGCGAGGGTTTCACTGGGGGCCGCTCGGAGCCGGTGTGTGTCCACCGCAACACCTCCCGCGGCCACTAAATACAGCTTCAGATCACACCGGAAGAAGTACGTCTTTGGTTCGTTACTTGGGGTCGGGGTGCTCAGTTACTTCGTGAATGACGAATTCCATGATGGTGCTAAACACACGTACTTGACTTTGGGACGTGTCTCCGTTGTGGCAGTAGCGACTATGAAGTGCCTGTATTACTACAAGCAGGCCCTCAGCAAAGAGTACGAATCCAAACCTCAGCGGTATGAAGAACTGTCCAAATGCCACGAGAGGTGTGCCCGTATAACTTTGAAGGCACTGGAGACCAATGGAGGTATATTCATTAAACTGGGGCAGCATGCGAGTGCCATGACTTATCTTTTACCAAAAGAGTGGACGGATACGATGAGGCCCTTAGAGGATCAGTGTCCGCAGTCAAGTTTCCAGGATATAAGTTTAATGTTTGAAAATGATTGGGGAAAGTCTATTGATGAGATATTTGAAGAATTTGATGAGAAGCCAATTGGCGTTGCTTCTTTGGCGCAGGTGCATATTGCCAAGTTGAAATCAAGTGGTGAGAAAGTTGCAGTCAAATGTCAGCACCCTTCGTTGAGAGAATTTGTCCCACTTGATGTCTATTTAACGCAGACGGTGTTTGCAATTTTGGATAAAGTATTCCCGGACTATCCTCTGGTGTGGCTTGGCGAAGAACTTCAGGACTCGATTTTTGTTGAATTGAACTTCAACAATGAGGCTAACAATGCACTAAAAACCACTGAATATTTTGCCGACTTCCAGCATCTAACAGCATTAAGGATCCCCAAGGTGATCGAGTCGAGCCACAGGATCCTGCTCATGGAATTCATAGGCGGTTCCCGTCTTGATAATATCAAGTTTATGGATGAGCATCACATCAACCGTTCAGAGGTGTCCTCCTGTCTTTCGCACATCTTTAACAACATGGTATTCACACCCGGAGTCTCGGTTCACTGTGATCCACACGGGGGGAACCTTGCCATCAGACCCAAGCCAGATGATGGCAATCCGCTCAACCCATTTAATTTTGAAATCATCCTCTATGATCACGGCTTATACAGGGACGTCCCAACCCAGTTGAGAACCGATTACGCGAGATTCTGGCTGGCGATGCTGGATAGAGACCAGGACAAAATGAGGACCTACGCCAAAAAGTTTGCTCGTATTGAGGACTCGCAATTTCCAGTCCTGGCAGCCGCCATAACGGGGAGAGATATCAAGACGGCGCTGAACTACGACATCTCTAAGGTTCGTGATGCCGAGGAGATTGAAAACATGAAGTACGCCCTGACGGAGGGTGAGCTACTCACAGACCTCATGATCATTCTCTCACAGATCCCAAGAGTTGTCTTGCTGATCTTAAAGACGAACGATCTCACGAGACACCTCGACGAGGTGCTGCAGAACCCGTTGGGGCCTGAGAGAACCTTTTTGATCCTGACACAGTATGCCGCTAAGGCGGTATATCTGGAGGATAGACAGAGGGCCAAGCAGGAGCGCTTGTGGAAAAAGTGGGCCGACATCCTAAAAGCATGGTGTGTGTATAAGGAGCGCGTAGGACAGCTCTATCTCTACGATGTGGTGATGTGGCTGAGGAACTGGTTTGTTCGCATATAATGACCCTCCCATTCTCCATCTTCCTCTCTTACCCCCCCCAGAGCGGCGCAGCTCCCCCCACACACAGATCTCGACGCAGAGCTCCTGTGACCAACCACACACTGGTTAGAATTAGAGACAGAAATGAACAGACTCATTCGTGACATGGTTTGGCGCCGGTAAACAGAAGTAGACACCTTTGGTCGAAACCGCCTCTTATGTGCGCCACTTTTAGCGAGGAACTGGGGCGATCACTATTGTCTGTAGGTCCAAAGGTGCAGCCTCACGTCGTCGAAACCGTAAGCATTCCGATAGAGGACGCTAGCCTGGTCAGCAAACAACAAACAAGCAACCGGCTCGTAGAGGAAAAGTACGAGGGCCGAGCAAAGAGCAATAGGGAAGCAAGTGTCTCCCCAGTGCGCTTTGGAGCCCCACATACCCGACCTTTGGCTGACTGGCTGGCTGGGCGCGAACAGGGTCCTCATGCTACCAGGACCGCAAGGGGCCCAGGCGGCGGCAGGCGGCGGCAGGGAGACGGGCTCTCTGGCAGCTGCGAGCACCACAGAGAATAGCATATAGTGACGGCCAGTGCACCTCTCCAACAGGCCTGTAAACTGCTGTCTCCGGCGCGGCTTTGAGGGGCGGGGGGCATGCTCCAGTGGCCGAACAGTTTCTCGCGCCTGCCTAAACTTCACTGGGCCACCGCCGTCCCCCTCCTCCGCCACCCACTATAAGATAAATCAACACGGCGGCTACCTCCTGCCCCTCCAAACGCGTCCTGTGCGCCTTTCTCTGCCTGGTCGTCTCCCGTGTGTACGGACTTTCTTGTGCAATTCAGCTCGTTCTCCGGCGCTTGTCCTACCTCCCATCCCGTCCCCTGACGTTTACTCTCTTTCAAAGTCCCGCTCTCAAGTGATGAACAACGGCGGCGGCAACTTCCCGCCCACGGACTTTGACTTGCTGGACGATGACTTCCCCTATACTCAGCAGCAACAGCAACAGCAAATTGCGGCCGGCCAACACCCAGAGCAGATCCAGTGGTCGAATCCGTTCTCTCCACAGCAGCAGCAGCAGTATCAGCATCAGCAGTTCCCACAGCAGCAACAGAGCCAGCGGCAGCCTCAGCAGAATGCCTTTATTGTTAACCCGCAGCATATATCTGCGACACAACCACCCATGGGACACATGTTCCACCAGCCGCCTCAGAACTTTCAGCCCAGAGCGCCTCCAAAGGCGGCTGCTGCCTCAGCGGCCCTATCCAAGAAGCGCAAACCGGCCCAGCAAACAGTACCTAGAAAACGCACTATGATGGCTTGTGATTCGTGCCGTTTAAAGAAGGTGAAATGCGATCTGCAAAAGCCAGTATGTGGAAGTTGTGTGAAGAATGGAGCAACGTGTATGTACAGGCAGCCCCCATCTTCGCGGAGTGAAACTGATGTTCTGTCCGCCATGGCTAATTCCAACTCTAAAAACTCGGCCCCAACGTGGTCAAGTTGCAACTGGTACTCCAAAGGAGATGGGTTATTGAAATGGCCGATCTTTGAAGAGAAATTCAAGACGAAGGCCATCAACGCCATCTTGGCAAATACAAGTCAAGAAGGTATGCCCAAGCTCCGGATGTTCTCGCAAATGGAGATGAATGAGCTGTCTCATGATCTCAAAGAGAATATGAACACATATTCCCAGTCGTTCCTGATGAATGTTTCCACTAAGGATCCATTCATCAATACAAAGACTCTGTTAAGGTCTGTGGATTATGTTAAGAAATGCTCTACATCTCATCCAGATCTCTATCTCTTTGACTTGGAAATGCCAGATGAATTGCTGCCCATGCCTGTATTGATACAATGTTGTGCTGTTGGGTTAATGTCAAGGCCGCTCACTTTTAGCACATTAATCGATTACAAGACTTCGCAAAACGAGAAGTCTGATATTATGGAGCATTCCTATAAACTGATGATTATGGCAAACCTGCTCAATTCTGTGCCCAAAACGAACATCCCGGACTTCAATCTCGGTAACGTTCAGCTATACATTTTGCAATGCATGTTTTGGATGTATAACATGAAGCCACTCAAAGCTTGGGAGGCTATTTTCAAAGCATCAACCACGGTGATGACCATTTTGGAAACCTATAAGTCATCCGGAAGAAAATTCTCTGAACTTGAGCATAGAATATTGGATCGTGTATTCCATTCTTGTGTTAAGTATGAATCTGAGCTTAGAGTGGAACTGTCTCCTAGTGTCCCGTCAAGTGGGATTGTCAACTATCAATTTCCTTCCATATACCCAACTCCCCCACTAGATGGCACTTTAAGTATGAGTGATGAAGTTGGTTGGTTCTTCTACCTTACTGAGATTGTTCTGAGAAAATTGGAGAATAGATTTTTGGATGAGTTTTATGTTCCTTTGAGCTCAACAAGTGATAGTGGTCATCCGACGGGGAAGTTTATTGAAGATGATTACACATTGGATTGGGGTAAATATGACGTTGCCACCATCATCGAAAAGACATCGGTTTATTTAGAGGATTTGGCCAAGATTGAAAAGTCTATTGTTACCCATTTGAAGCCCATAGTTCAGGATCAAAACATTGCAAATGAATTGCAACCACAAGGATTTGTTATGAAGCCAGTATCATCCGACCCTGGAACTTCTAGTGTTGAGACAAGTCCACAGTCAATGGCTTCTCAAACGAATTATCGGTCGGCGTCGCAGATGTCCAAGGCAAAATCAGAAGATTCAGCAGAGAAGATACCGCTAACACCTTCGTCTGAATCTTCATCCTCAAACGTGTCTCAAAGAGCAGAATTTTTGGCACCCAAAGTCCCTGAGGTTATCAATTTCATCAAGACCAGAATGATTGCCTTTAAAATTGTGCTCTTCCGCCCTTTAACATATTTGATCCTTCATGATACAGTGGCAAGCTACGATAACCCGTTCATCGATGAGGTTCTCAGACAGACAGTGGAAACTACAGAGATGGTTAACGTGCCGTTGGCAACGCATCGACATTTTGGTTCCTGGTTCTATTTGAGAAACTTGTTCATTTCAGGGATGGTTGTCTATGCCTTCTACCTGAGATTCAGAGAGCGCTTCTCTTCCAAGGAGAAAGTGGAGGATCTGTTGAAGAATATCATCACCATTTACGATTATTGGATTGATGAAACCCCAGATCTGGAGGACTCTAAAAGAATCATCAATTCACTGTTGGAGGAATTGAAGGACCTCTAGGACACTCTTACCCTTACCTACGAACTTGTTATGTTTTATGACTCATGATGTTGATACCCACGACAATGTAGTAGCTACCTCTACCACAACCCACCTGTGTGGCCAGAAGACCCTATGCATGCTTTATTTGTGTCTACAGCACTAAAAAAACAAACACCACGACAGTTATCTTTTGAACCGCTTATCGCCGGCTCACGTGATAATTCCGCGAACGTGTTCGTTTCGCAGTAAATAATTAGACTTCCCAATTAGGACATTTAACACCTGCCGCCCCTTCCTTAGCCTTGACGCGTCTGCTTTTCCGGACTTGGTTTTAATGATCAAAACCTGCTGGGCAGTTATTTCAGGAAGTCATTTTGTATCTGTCGGGTTTATTTGATCAAGAATATTCTAAAAAGATGTTGCTACTCATGAAAAAGCGGAAATTGGCACAAGAACGGGGCGAGACAGTACGGCGGACTCCACGTAGTGTGTCTGAAGATGATGATGAAGAGGACGACTCTAATGAAGAGGAGGAAGATGCGGGTGATGAGAGCGAAGCGTATAAGGATCGACAGGTTGACAGACTGAATCGTCGCGTGAGGTACACCGATGAATGGCATACTTCAGAAAGCTCCTCTGGATCAGACTCCGAGTCTGAAGGCTCTCAGACGGGTAGCTCTTACGTATATGATGATCAGAGGGAGGAAATGCAGAATAGGATACAGAAGAAGTATAAGGCCTCTCAGAATCTCATGAGATCTATTGAGATTCAAAAGAAATCAATGGTTAATGCAGACCTTGCCCTCAAGAAAGTGGAAGCTAAGAAGAAGCTGAGTGCCGCTTGGGAGGGAATTATTCAGAGGTATTCCTCCTTGGGTGAAGATGAGCAAGGGGATGTTGTCAATTTGAAATCAATGAGCATTGAACACAACACAGGACATATCGCCGCATTACAAGCTAAGGACCGAACGGGCATCTGGGATGACTTTCTAGATGAGAGCGATGGAGAAGCTAGCGATCCATTAAATCTATTGATGCCTTCAACGCCAAGGAAGAATATAATGGGACAATTCGTTACTCCAGTTACAGAAACTAGAGTTAAGGAACTGTCCTTCTCCAAAAATTCCAAGTACACCGGTCAACCGCCAAGATTCCGACCTAGACATTCCTCACCAAAAGAGGTTATTGTTATTGATTCAGAAGATGAACAAGAAATCGAAAAAGACTTCACAGGAGTGGATCCGTTGAATTTGTTGAGGCCAAAGTCTGAGGGTACACTGCGACTTTCCGATGATCCGTTGGATTTAGTGACTCCTACAAAAAGTCTTGGATTCAAAGCAAGGTTCGATAACGACGGTCCGTCTAATTTGCTGAATTCCAAAAGAGGTCGATTGATGTCTACAGAATTGAGATTTCCATAAATAACAATAAATATTTGGGACTGAAATCTATTTGTAGAGTTCATTCTGGAACAGGAGGGTAATGAACGGGTAATTTCTCGTGGTCTTCCTTCTTGGAATTCCGCATACTCAGATAAGTGTTCCACAGGATGGAAACTCCATTGACCAATAGTAATTGATGCTGCACAGGGACAAATCCCAAGTTGACTAGCTGGAAAGCAGGCCAGACCATCCAATTGGCCTTCAATGTTGGCCACCAATTATTCATCAATTTATGCTTGAGGGAGTCGATGGACTGGCCCTCTAAAACGGACATGCAGGTATAGTAAATCGGGATTCCCACTGGCGAAAAAAGCAACTGATCACAAGCGACTCTAGCCATAGCATCTCTGGTTTGGTTGATCCATTTCGAACTGGAAGAGGGTTGGAGTTTGATTTTGGAAAGGATGGAATACCACTTACTCCCAATGAAGGAGAATATGCAAGAGCCATAAAACATTCCACGTGCTGTTCTCTTATAGTCAAACTCTGCTCTGGGATCTTCGGGAAAGAAGACCTGTGCAATGGCGTCGCCGGTACCAAATAAGACGCCGGTGGTTATCGCATTGGTGGTCTTCGGGTTTGTTCGAAGATGGTGTTGGTATAATCCCAGGAGTCTGGACATTGCTGATAAGCAATCTCGCCTTACTTCTTTTGATCTTTATTATCGGTATACAATACGAGAAGCTGATGAAAATATGATGATTTGATGAGCACCCCTTTCAATAGTACCTCTCCAGAACTCAGGAAATATGACCAGGACAAACAACTTGTTCCGAGTGATAATGACGCTGGAGTGGCTCATCGCACGGCAGAAACACGCAGAAATCGAAAAGCGGTTCTAGAAAGGTGAAAGGGAAAAAAAAAACTCCAGGCTGCCGGAGATACAAAACACCCGCGGAAATTGGCAGAACTAGCTTTGTTTTGTCTAAGTCTAGTTAATAGTTCTTTTGGTGTCTAAAGCTCGTTATTCATTAAGAAATCCATTAGTTAATTTGTTATCCGTTCCTTATTCCCCACGCAACAGGACTAAACACTCAGCGGGGGTTACTCAATGGCTCACCGAAATCATGAGTTTTTTCTGCATCTTTTATATTTGGCGAGCCTTCAATAGCGTCTAACGAGCTGAACTTCTCCCTAGCCAAGGAGCTCAGTTTGAATGATGAAGGTGAGAGAGGGATCATTCTCCTTGGTTTCGAAGGGGTCGTCATCGAAGAGGTGGTGGTGATAGTCGTGTTTGACAACTTAGTCGTTGTCCCTGACTTGATCCTGTTGATCTTCAGATTCTGATTCTTGTTTAACGAGATCCTGATGTTATCAATCTTGGACTCCATTCCCTTTGTATGCTCGATCATGGTGTGCAATTGTCTTATTGAGTTGGATTTGGTTATTGCGGGTTTATTCTCTTTTTCCTTCTTCAGCAGCTGATCAAGCTTTCTGCGCAACTCTTCCAATTCGTTTTGTGTGTTTTGATGGTTAAGCTTCTCCTTTAGTAGCAGGTCGCCCATGTCACTAGACTCAGATTCCAAGATCACAATTCTTTCCTGGGCAGCATGGTACTGCTCTTGTAATTCCCGGTAAGAAGAGTTCAAGTTGCGCTCGCTCTGCTCAATGTTATCGTTCAGGATCTCGATATCCACCAATTTTTCCGCCTTTTTGTGTAGCTCCGCCTCGAGCACCTTGACCCGCTTGTAGAGGTCCTCCTTGGCCCTCTGGCTGTCTTGCTCAGCGTCGATCCTGGCACGTTGCAGCTGCTGGATCTCCAAGTTCAGCTGCTGGTTCGCCCGCTTCAACACGTCGTTGTCCTCTTCCAAGGCACTCAACTCCTTCTCCAACTCCTTCTCCAACTCGTGGCTGGACTGCTGGAACTCTGCCAACTCCAGCTCCAGCTGTGCAATCGCCTCGATGGCGCTCTCGTAATCTCTATATCTGACCTGGTACATCGACGAAGGTGAGTCCGGCGTGTCGGGCGGTTCGAAAAAGGGCGACTGTCGCCCCCGCTGCGGGCTCCCCTCCAGGTGCCGTACCCGCATGTCTGGCGTCTTCTGTGCTCCGTCCATGCTGCAACGTCCCTCTCTTTCTCTGGTTCTCTCCTCCAACTCCCATCTCTTCATCCTGCGTTCTGGACCGCGTACTGCGCGGCTAATTTGCCATCTGCCATCTGCCAATGCAGACCGCGAAACGAGCAGAGTGTAAACAGACTCTCCCGATACGGAAGACTGCCGTATCGGGCCTTTTGCGCCGCACGCTCGGCAATAAGCGGAGGCGCCCCTCGTGTGCCCCCCGCCACCAAAAGTGAGGGGCATGCGGAGTCAAAGGGCGTGATGCTGGACGGGGCCAATCCGTCCATCCAAACGTAGTCTCAGCAGACGTTGGGCGCCGTTTCCATCGGAGCGGAAGGCGGCTTGTCGGCTCACCGCTGGCAACGTCTATGTGAGTGTGTATGTGTACGCGTTTGTCTCGTGCTTTCCCTTCTTGCTGGCCGGCACGATGGAAGAGCGCAAGGGGCGCAAAGTGCGCATCCCCCCACTCCCTCCCCCCGATCATCAGAAACAATTGCCTCTAGGTCTGGCGTGTTGTTGTGACGGCGGCAGACCACTGCCGCACCGGGACAGGAGCAGCTTGGTCCCAGCGCAAGGGTACGAGCGTAGGACCGCTGTGTGTTTTTCTCCATACACATCTCTGACGGTTACGGTTGAAAAAAAAGGAGGCGACAGGCGGTGATCGTAGGTGTCCGAAGGGGGACGTGAGATAGATTTCTATTGTCTCTTTAGTCGGGCCCCGTTGATTAAGTTACGAGCACAACAGCCCTGCAGAGACGCCATGGGCGGCGGCAGTAGACGATGATGGCAAGCACAAGGGACACGCACGGGGGAGGAGAAGCACGGAAGCATGGGTGCACACCACTGCCAGCATGGGCGACCCTCGTGTCATCCGCCATGGAGAACAGGCTTGGTGGCTGTTGGCCCGCAAGAGCTCACCTTGCAGTGGAAATAATCGGACCCGTCAACTGCCGAGCTGCGCGTGGCAGGTGGCGTGTGTCTCTCTGTTGGGCGGGTCCTGAGGAAGGCAAGGGCACGGTGGTATGTCCCAGTGCGATGTGGGTCTATAGCATATCCCAGAATGTGTGTGGGTGGGTGTGTGTCTATGGCACGGTGCTTATTGGAGAAGAGGGCCCAGGCTTGGACCCTCTTCCTCCCCCGCTGGCTTGACGTATGTGGCATTTGCAGTCGGCGGACCGGGGCCGAGAGACTGGGGTCGCAGCGTCCCACGGGCAGATCTCATTGGGTCGTGCGCAGGTAACTACGGGATGCGTGAGCGATTGTTGGTGTGTGTGGGTGGGTCCTCGGGAGTTTGTTGGGACCCGTGGCTACTAAGCGGCAGGGCGGCTGGCAGTGTGGTGGTGGAAGCCAGTCCAACGGCTGAGAGTTATGTCTGTTTGTCTTCCAGACACGCATGGCACGCAAGTGTGTGGAAACGTGAGGGGTGTGCGGAGAGGGAAAGAGAGAGGGCAGGACGCGCTTGAGAGCGGCTGTCTCGTCTTCTGTGTAGGGCCTGGATTGTTGGTGGGGTTAATTGTGGGATTGTGTGATTGTGATGCGCGTGAATTCCCCCACAGTCACCGTTGTTTGCCCCACTATGCAAACCGGGGGCGTGCTGACGGCACCACACGTATATAAGATGCGTCCATGGTCGCTCTCTTTGTGTTCTTGTGTGGTAGGTAGTTAATATCGAACAAACACCGCCTCCCCAGAAAGGAAAAGGAAAAGGAAAAGAAATGAGTGAGAACCCAGATCTTGAGAAACAGGCAGCCGGCTCTTC
>JAKTVL010000190.1:0-10743 GCA_030557175.1 Petasospora japonica
GTTCGTCCCGTTATATATATTATCTTGCTTTCTCCGGGATAGATGTAGCCTCTAAATATCATTCATCCAAGTTCAGTGAGTGCTATGTATTGGTAGTTAACAAATATATTCCCCATTCATGCCGTTTTATTGTATCGCGATAGCTCATTTTCCAGATTCGATCTTACGTTTGCGAGAAACTGGAACCTCTTCAACAGTACTCTTGTCCACATCAACTCCAGAATCTGTAGAAGCTTCATCAGTAGTCTCAGTCTCCGGAACTGCTTTGTCACTCTCCAAGAGACTGTCTGAAGTCTCCTCTCTGTGAGGGTGAGGGATGGGTGATAGTACAGTGGCAGCAGGGGCTCTTTCATCAGGAGTATCGCTCTCTCCAGAAATGTTCAAAATGTACTCGAAAGCCCTGTCAATTCTATCATTAAAGTTTTCCAGTATTGATACAAGGTTTGATACCTTCTTAGCGTCATATTCACGTGCCAATTGCTCTTGCTCAGGTTCGTTATCAAGCAAAACATCACGACCACGTGATGATTTAACCTTTACCACTTGCTCTTCTCCAAGCAGTGTCCCATCTATCACTTTCAAGATTACTGCCTCCGCCAAAAAGATCTCAAGATCAAGTTTGGATTCAAAATGAAGCTTCTCCTGTAAATATGAATATTCAAGTCTCTGTTTAAAAGCCGTTAGTTCGATGGTTCAACGGATATGGCTGTAGGGTTAGGCTCACATTGCTCTCCAGTGCCTCTGATGCGAGGCTGAGCTGTTTCAGTTTGCGAATAGCTCTCGGAGATAGATCAATGAATTTGGATTTGTTCTTAATATAGTATGAATAGTCTCCAAAGCAGAAAAGTTCCACTGTGTGCTTGAGCTGAAAGTTCTCCTTGAAGGCTGATGCAGTCTCGCTGCTTAGTCTGATTTCATTGAATCCAAACGTACTTTCGTCCTCAAGTGTCAGAACAATCCTGTCACTGATCTCGTTCATTGTGAATCAAAAATCACTAAGATGGAGAGTTGCGTTAGTTGATTTAAGCTGAAAGAGTCAAAGAATAACGGGGCAACCTGTGAAATATCGCGTTGGAAACCTGGACACCAAAGCGAAATGTCAACAAACCTCTTATCCCTTAAAACCCTTCATATCTCTTTCACAGACAAAGAAAAAGCCTGAATAAGGGGACATGAGCACAGAAAGAGTTCTTCTGCATAGACAGAGAATTGCCAAGCTCCGAGGGTACACTTCAAAGTCCGGGGCTAAACGTTCTCCTGGCGGTACAAGGCCCACCACACCCCTTCAATCAAATGAAGAGATCAAACACGCCAAGGGAACAACACCTCATCTGGTCAAAGAGTCACCTGAGTATCTTCAGCAACTCATAAAAGATCACTTCTACCCGAATACAAACTGCTCGGATTATCAAAATGTTCTCCCAGCTCTTTCATCGTCAGCCGCCGTGGATATACAGCTCTATGCTATCATAGGGCTCTTATTCAAAAGCTTCATCCACCGCTGGTACAAGTCTATCACTGATGACACTGAATTCACAACTGAATTAGTTTCTATTATAGCACATGTGACCAGGGCATTGGAATCACGGCTGGCTGATATTGACATTATGGAATTGTTATTAGATGATTTGCCCCTAGTGCTCGACGAGCATCTCAATGCATACCGCAAGGTTCTGAAGGAATTGAGCTCTTCTCTGTTACCATTTGATACCATTGATTCTGGATTTGACTATTTGAGCAATCATAGAGCTTTTACAAAGAATCCTTTGGATAAGGAGTATTATCTGAAGTTGTTGTCACAAAATTTGTTGGAGAAGCTTCTTCCACTTGAGGAGCGTAATTCGAAACTTGTAACAAGATTTGTGAATGCATTGATCGGAGATATGTTACTCAAGATTATTACGTATAAGATATCACAGCCATATCAGATATTTGAGATCATCACGCTTGTATGTAAACTCATCATCGGTGAAGAAGAGGAACCTCACAAGGATAGAAAGGCCGATCCTATTGTTGATACTAAATCGCAACCTGGAATATTCTCTTCGGTCATCTCGTCGTTGAGTCATTTTATTGCAGCTACGACATCTACAGGAAAGAGCAAAGATGGACCACAGCCAAAAAAAATCGCTTACCTGCACATATTTTCATTTCTTAATAACCTCTTCCTTGTGAGCACTCATCGACCAATCCTTTATGGAATGATTAAGGCAGCAGTTCCAATTTTGAGGCATGATAAGACTGATCATATACTCTACAACCTGGTTCAGAACAAACTTGTCAAGACATTACGTTCCGATTCACTTTTTATTACAGCTATTAGGGCTGGCAGAAACAACTTGTTCCCAACCGATGAAAACATGGGACCTCCACGTATTGAACCTGATCTGGAAGAATTTGAGCAAATCCGCCAAACAACTAAAAATTACTTATTGAAAGTCTGCAAAAAGTTTCATGTTGTGACATATGTATTATTGGCAACTCGCAGTGATGAGTTGGATGATGTCATTGATGATTTCTTGACGAGTTTTGAGCATGAACGCCTCAATGAACTACTTGTAATCAAGATTATTGATTTAATTGTCTTAAGATTGTTCCCAGAGCTCAGTGAAGGTTTCCGTGGTGATTATGACTAATGCAGCCTCGTATCTCGTTCAGATGTCCGTAGACATATTACAGCCAGATTAATAATTAACGAATTAATGAAGATTTAAATTTTAGACTAAGCATTAGTTTCGACTTATTACATCTCTTTACTTAAATTTCAATGCCTCTGTCTCCCCTACTTAATGCTTTCTTTGACTTTTTTCTTTCGGCCTTAGTATTAAAGGGATTATGCTTTTGCTCCTTTCCGAAGACTTCATCCAGGCATTCCATATTCTTTCTTAGGACTCTCTTTGAAAGTACATTATTTCTTGCGTTCAACCTTTCCCATTCTTCGAATTTTTCCTTTCCTTCACCGCAGCGTTCCAGAAACCTTTCATTAAAATATGTTAACAGATCTTGCACTTCCTTATCAAACTCTCCATCTTCATCAACAAATCCGTTCCATAAGTCCCTAGCGTAATACACTGGTATCAGCTTTGTATGTTTTTTTAGTCCTGTAATAACCTGTATGTAGCTTGAGTGGAGCCCAATTGCGTTTGAAGGTGTTCTTTCTTGCTCCGCCCCAAATAACGTATCATTCAAGAGAGGTAACCCCAATTGTTCAGCAAAGTGTCTGCGGATTTGACGCTTCCTACCTGTTATTATATCAATAACAATTGGCTGATAACCGTTATATGATGCTGATGTGGTCAAAAACCTGGTTTCCTCGATGACCTCTTTGTCAACTGTCCTGATTATACCGGCGGTCTTATCATTGTCCCAAAACCTGACATTTTTAGATTCCGCTTTCAGGGGTCCAGCCTTGACAAGCCCCACATATCTCCGGGTAAACTTATAACCGGCATTTCCACCTATTCTGAGGTTTCGGGATATCAGTCTAGCAGAATGTTGGTTCCCTGCGATCACCACACCTCCAGTGACGGCCTTATCCAGTCGATGTACCGTCCTGAGGTGAGGATCCTTCTCGATCAGCATTGAGTAGATCCCCCTTTGCCACCTGGATTTTTCCATAGTAAGGGAATCATCCTGAATCCCAACCCCTGGTGCCTTATTGATGATGAAGAAATGCAAATGTTCATAGACAGGCTGGAAGTAGTCTGGGAAAGCTGCCCAGTCTACTTTTGGATACTTCTTTCTTTTCGGGTACTCGCTCGACTTGAAATGGCGGAACGAGGCAAAAGGCTGGCATGGTTCCAACTTGATTATCACGTTCTTCAAATGTGAGCTGATTATCTCTCCCGCCTTCATTTCCTCTTGAGCCTAGATCTGAAGAAAACAGAGCTGGAATGGGCGATCTAGAAAATTGCATCTCATCGCGGTAAAACGCGAGACGCGCCCTTCTCTCTTCTACCAAACGGCAGAAAGCCACTACGCTTTCCACTATCAGCACACCATTACAACGGGCGGTTAATTGTGAGCGCAATATTCCCGAGGTATTCTGATCTCCATGCCAGTGCTGCCCAAAGACCTCGCCGAAGCGCTGGCGGGAACGCCCTTGACGTACCTCGTGCCCAGCCATAGTCGTGAGTTGCACCCATTCTCTATCACCGCCTTTGTCGACAATCTCTATACTAACATTCACGGACAGTGACCAAGCATTTTGGCCCTCAGAAAGTGACACTTCCAATGGATCCTGACCACCAGTTTCATGAGTTAGAGGAGTATGAGCATGAACAGCGCACCCTGACTGACGCTGAAGCCCAGGAAGAGCTCATGCGGGCGCTTGCCATCGGGCAGCAGGTGAACGACATACACATCCCCTTTGGAACACTACCCAGACCTTTCACTGAGCTTACCAGAGAAAGTGAAGACACCACATCTTTATTTGATGAATTGGGAGTTGTTGCTAAGAGAATTGCCACCAGCGTGGAGTTGATCGACGAAAGTGAATTATTGATGGCGCCACGCAACGAGCCATCAACAGCTGATACAACGCACTCCTCAAAGACCTCTCTGGAGCACATTCCCACAATCACATCACTGAATTCCCAAACTCCTATAGGGTCAAGTCAACCAGCTCCTCCTCCAGAAATAAAGAGAGAGTCTCCAGAGCCCAGCCAGGGTGCTCCGTCTAAGAAACGCAAATCCGATATCAGCCTTCATCATCTTCAAATGGAGAATATGGCTTTGAAAAGATTAGTCACACTGCTTCAAGATGATATTGGGCTCAATGAGGAACAAGCAGAATATGAATCCAGCGATTTGTGGATTGAACTTCCAAACTCTGATCATATTCTCTCTGATATTGCGATCCTGAACATCGAGATCCTATTAACAAAGTTACAAGGGACGTCATTGATTGATGAGATACCGATTGAAGTCCTTGAAAGAATCTTACAATTAATGGCTAAGGCAATCAAGTCTGCAGAGGAAGTTGATTGGACTGATGTTGATATGAAAGAAGAAGAGAATCAGTTTAAGATCGCTGTCAATGCCTTGAAGTCCATTTCAATATTACTCACGATATACAACTTCCAAAGAAATGAGAAGAGGCTTTATCTTGAATGCCATTTGGCTCACTCAGTGACTTTCCTTTACACATTTGTCGAGAATTACGTGGTGAAATTGAATACACTGGAACAACTTAAAAGATTGAATTCGCTCTCAATATTGAGACAAACTCTTGACCTCATGACCAACTATCTTTCGAAGAATTATATTAATGAAACAATGATCACAAAACTCGAATATCTTGCCATTATGATCTTCTTTCATAGGGCCGATAAACAGTTTTTGCCGTTCAAATGGTCAAGTATGAGACTTCTCTCAACCATCTTTGAGAGTTATTCCGATCAAAGAGGGTTCATCCTGCAGGAGATTATTACAAGTATGGGTACACTCCCAACACACAAGGTGATCTCTCGGCAAGCAAGCCTCCGAGATGGTAGAAGTGTGCAGCTTCTGACATTGCTCCTACTTAACTTAATCAACTGTTTGAATCTTCGGAATGCCACATATTCGAATGAGCTTGTTCAGGTTGGCCTAGTCATTAGTGATAAGGAGAAAGCTGAACATCTTAAAGAAGATCAACGATTCTTGAATGCTGCTAAATTGGTTATGAAAGAAAGAGAACACGTTTGTGCTACTATTGCTTCGTCTCTTGTCACAAAGGCTATCAACAATCCTACTGCTAACACTAAAGCCTTATTTGAATTATTGGTCCAAGATCTCCTTGAAGTCTTGGTATTTCCCGAATTTGCTGCTGCGGAGTCTCTCCTCTTCGAAATCACCAAATATTTGATATATAATTCCGAAAATCATGCGGTAACTGTTGAAACACATGTCATGGAAATGATTGGTTTAATTGGTTCCAAGATGCTTCAAATTAGAGGTCCGGATGACCCACTGCTAATAGATCCAGTGTCCATGGTTCAGAAGGATGTTATCATTTACAAGGCTCTTTCACTACTCCCGGAAATACAAACTGTTTCTCGTTTTGGCTCTGACTTTTTTTTCTCCAAGATGATTGACTCCCTCGTCGTTCACTCTGACAGCACGTCGGATGATAATACTATGCTTTGTCTCAATCATACACTTGTCGGATATTACACCAAGAAGAATGTGGGTTCCTTCTCTTCCACTAATTCTCCGTCTGTTCAAAGTAATGTGAAGGAGCTTTACAGACAAAGTCTCGTTCATGGGGGTTTCATTTCCCTTTATAACAACTTCTTGGATTATCTGTTGCGATCAGTTGATCATCCCAAGATTAAGTCAAGAACTCGAGCTTTGAAGAATTTGGCGCTCATCATCTCTCAAGATAGTCGATTTATCAACATCCCACAAGTCAAGAACTCATTGGCAAGCCGAATTAATGACCCTTCAGCTCTTGTAAGATTGGCTGTTCTTGAAATTTTTGATCAATATATGTCTCAACACATGGGCCTCGTTCCTGATTTCTATCAGACTATACTAACTATGACATGTGACAAGGCTGTTTCTATTAGAAAGAAATCACTTTCACTGGGACTAAAGATGTTTTATGTTAGCACTCAAGAAGATATAAAGGTTGCTATTTTGGAAAAGATATTAAGAAGGCTTGAAGATGATGAAGAATCTGTTCTTGAATCAACCAAGGGTATACTTTTTGAGATTTTGTTGCGATCGTCAAGTGATATCAGTTTATTGTGCTCACTAATCGTTCATGTTGTAAACAAACATTCAAAAAATTGGGAATTATTTGAATTTTTCCTCTATAACAATGTGGTTACGTTGACCGATGAGAACAAGAATGTTCATTTAAAACTTCTTCAAGTTTGTGATGCAATTGTTGATACATTGTTCACATTTGTTATCAATAACATAGATGCACCACATCAGCAAGATGTTGAACAGTGCATGGGATTACTATCAATTCTTTCTAAATCAGAAAAACCCTTCATCAAACAAGATCAACTTCTGTCGCTTCAGCCTTATTTGACTTCAGATACAAATTCAAATTCCACAACACTTTATTCGTTGGTGATTTTAAGGAACACGTTGGTTCATACCAAATCACTCAGAGAACAATTCCTGGTGGATGCTCAATCGTCATTGTTGAAAAGACTAACTAAGTTCAACACCAAGGAGTTGGAACAGGCTATTCCTTCCGTCTGGATTCTTTCAGTGATGAGAGGCGATACTAACAAGATTGCTAATGCAGCTGCATCGTGCTTACTGCTGATCAAGCCTTGTTTGGATAAGGCCTTAAATGATGACCTTGAAGGTAATGACCCAAAAGTTTTAAGATTATTATATTTGATTGGGAGCTTTGGAAGATATTGTGATTTAGAGAAAAACCGGGATGTTTTCATGAAACAGAAAAAACTGATGTTGAAAGAGAACGAAACTATTGTCAGTTTGATCTCCAAAACGATCTTAGTATTCACCAAGGCAAAAGTTCACAGACAGATTAGACGAGTTGCATTGAGAAATTTGATCCATGTTGCAATCGGCCATTCTAATTTATTCATGAGTGAACCTATTTTGAAAATATTGGACCATGAATTTTCTGGTGACAATACGGATTTTAAGATAGTTATTGTTCAGGGGATTTTGGAATTCTTAGAGAAAGAGGAGAAGGACGCATTGGATAAAGCTAAGCAAAAGGAATTAAAAGCAGGCGTTGATGCGAAAGCTTTCCGAGGGGATTCTAAGACATTTGAAAACGATGGTATTTGCGCATCCCTTGTCCAAAGATATATGGAGCCAATTCTTGAACTATGCCTTGATACAAATACTGAGAACTCATATCTGGCTGTGAAATATTTGAGATTTATTGTCACTTTAGGATTTGCCAATCCAAGAATCTGTATTCCTACAGTTATTGCATTAGAGGCCTCGCAAGTTCCATATATTCGTATGGTTGGATTGGAATTACATCGAGAGTTACATGAACGCCATGAAAGCTTGATTGATTCAAGCTATATACATGGATTCAGAGAAGCTGTTAAATATCATCGCAAGTTGCGGGATATTCTATCAAATCCAGATTTCTTCCCCAAGTTTTACCACATCATTGAAGAATCTAAGCCTTCGAGAAAGAGACTACTTAACCAGCTTGTTAAATCCATCAATTTCAACATAGAGAATATCTCATTTCAGGATGCGTCATTTCAGCATGATTATGTTATGCTCCTTTTCCCCTCCATCTTGGAAAACGAGTTCACTTCCATCGAAGAAATCTATATCTTGATTGATGGCGTGGAACTTATGTTACTTGGACATGATGCGCCATTAAAGCAAGCGGTTGAAAGACTTCGTGTTAATGGTGGATCACAACAAGATTGGGATAGATTGGGCTTATTAAGTGGGATGGTCTTGACACTTTACAAATTCATCAAACTGATTCGATTGATGTATAAAGTTCCAATGGGTATGGATGCAAATGATTTGAAAACACAAAAAATTGTCAAGTCCCACGAAAAGTTGACCTTGGATTGTGTTATTTATAAAATAGGTGCTTATGAATGGGGAAATAACCCGATATTTGAGATGTTGCTAGCACATGTTGCCTAATGAATTTATGATCTACAACTCGTAACCAAGGAATGTAACGTAGAAATCTTCGGATTTAAAAAAGAGTGTGTTTCAAACACTTGGTAAAGTGCAATTACGGAAACCTTTGGCCATAATCTTGATTGCCAGGGGGGGCCTGCTGCTGTTGATGAGGCAACGAGTGAGGTAGCGAATGCGGCAAAGATTCAGGGAGTGGTGTAGGTGGTGGAGGAGGATAGCCACTTGGCTGTGATATCATCATTTGTTGGTAATAGACGCGTTGTTGCGGCTGCAATAGTGGTAACACTTGATATGGCACATGCTGAGTATACATGACAACTTGTTGTTGCTGTGGCTGTTGAGACTGTTGATGAAAAGGTGGCGGGGGTAATACCTGCGGATGGAGCATCATTTGTGGGGGCGGTGGATGCGGCGTTGCCATGTAAGTTTGTGAAGGGGAGAAGTTATGAGGCAGAGATGGTAAATGTTGGCGTTGACTTGGGTCTCTAGGATACACTGTCGTGGCCGTGATTATTGGAGTTGATGATGACGGTGTTGTTGTTGAGGAGGAGGAGCTTTTGATCTCGTTCATATTGTAGTTCTTTCTTGGCTGCTTGCGCAGTCTACGCTTGTCTGGGTGGTCTTCGTCATCGTACTCGTCCTCGTCGTCATCTTCATCCTCATGCTCAAGGCTGCTAGACTTTTTGGCTGGAGATCTCTTACGCTGTCGGATTCTGGCTCCACGTCTGTAAAGAAAACTCGTAAGTGCTGAAGATGGTCTCGAGCCCGGGAACTTCTTTGGAGTATAAATCTGGATGGGTTCAGAAAGGGTGTTCGAACGCCAATGGATATCACCTTGATAAACTTCAAACAAATCAAATTTGAGTCTAAAGAGACCAACCTTACGTACTGACAGGTCCGGGAACACAAAGGCAACGGAGTGGTTGGAAGCTCTCATCTTCTCGCGTGGAATCAAGTGAGCCAGCTGCTTGTTGGCCTTGCTGGAGGCACTCTCTGTCTGTGAGCCGTGGCTTGACGCGGAGATCTTGAGAGACAGTGGCATTCCCGCTACAACGTTTTTCCCCATCAAAGTGTCGTTGGCCTCAGACAAGCAGTTATCCGAGACGGGTACCAAACGGGCGGTGACGAAGAAGGTGGAGTAATGGACCCAGGCCGGGAGCCTGTTCTGGCGCATCTTGCGTATGACTTCTAGTTCCGTCACCCTATCGGGCTGTTTAGCACCCAACGTAGAGCGCAGTTTTGCGACCAATTCCTCTGTGAGACAGCCTTCGTGCTTCGGCGTATACCCTTCGAGCTTCAATTGGAGAACTGGAGGAGGATGGATGGGTCTGTGCTCACTGAAGGGCGGGAATGCCCGGCCTGAAGCTCTCGTCGACACCTTGCCGTTCTCAGGCTGCTGGATGATAACAATGGAGAACCTTGGCGAAACGGGGCGCCTTAGCCGGCGCTTCTTGCTCTTACCAGGCGCTGTGCGCTGCACTATTATCATGTCCTCCTCTTCCTCAGCAGCAGGCCTGGTGGGCTCTTGAATGCCACCCTCTTGTTCGGGAGGCCCTTTCACAGGGCCCTCTAGACTCTCTCCCGGCTGATCAGGGGGCGGCGCGCTGTCCCGCAGCCACGCCGCCGGCTTCTCCTGCCTGTCCGCCAGAAGAAAGTCAATGCTCGACTTGTTCGTGCCCATTCTCTGGCCCCTTCGCACTGCTCAGGTTACCTGTGCGCCAGCAGATAAGGCACGGAGAACCTGTGCAAGCACAGTTAGTGAAATATAAATAAATACCCGGCCCCTCAGATCAAGCGCGAAAAATGCTCTCGTGCCTCTTGGCTCCAGGGCGACGGCCCCCATCGGCACAGACCATATCTCTCGAGAGGCGTCTTCTGCGTGTGTCTCTGGAGCGCTGTAGACTGGCGTTTGTGGCGTCTTCTCCGCTGGATGTCTGCCCTCGAAGAGCGGGGCGGAGGGGGGAGAGCACCCAGGCGTCCGGCCGGTGAACCATTGGCCCTTGTCCAGCGGCAGTGCGTGGCATCCCGGCTCCGGTCCCAGGCGGCCGCCCCGCATCAACGTCAGCAAACACCACAACCGCATTGTGTCCGTTACATCCAGGCAGCTGGTGGCCTTGGGAGCTCTGGCTTGGAGACAGGCGG
>JAKTVL010000191.1:0-10719 GCA_030557175.1 Petasospora japonica
GTTACTTAAAAGTACATTGTCTCTCTGTTTCACTTCCTCCAGACCAGCATTCACGGCCTTGACGATATCGGGTTCCTCTCGAGAAGCCTTTAGCTCAAGCATCAATTCCGCAGTTTGATAGGGCGACGGGCTCCAAAGAACTCTCATTTTAGGGAAGTTGATAACCAGTGCTGCGATGTCCTTTTGAATTTCTTCTTGCATTCTTGATGATGATGCTGGGTGCTGTGCTTTGATGGATCCTCCTCTTGCTCGAACCTCCGAGAACGGCTCTAAAGAGAATGACTGGTTGTTATCAAACTCTATAAGAAGTGTAGGAAGCTCATAGTACTTGCACATACGTTCACATTGTTTGTAAAGACGACCACTTTTGAAACTTCCAATCAAGTCAGAGATAGATTTTCTTTCCACACAGATCTTAGGAGTAAGAATATAATCACCAACAGTCAACAGACACGGAACAACTTTAAGCCCAATTCTGTAAAGAAGGCCAGGAAGCGGAGCGACGAATTCACGACTATCAACAATAACTTGTGACTCCATAGATGCATCCCTAAAAGTAGACCCGCCGGCAATCCTAGTGTTCATAACTTGTGGCTTTCGTATGTTGAACTTGTTGAAATCTTCGTCTGACTCAAAGTGTGAGGCAAGATTAGCTTTTTCACGAATCAGTTTAGTGAATGAATCCTTTTCCTTTCTGATGGCAGTGAGATGCTGCTGCTCTTCAACGGAGTCAGAGTAGTACATGAAGAATGTTCGTGCAGGGCTTTCCCTATGAATGGCTTGATGAACCTCCACGCGTCTAATGAAAGCAAGGTCTGGCTCATACATAATGATAAACGATGGCATTAGCTCCTGTAAAACAAGGTCATCAGTTTTAGCGTTGTATCTCTCGACAATCACTTGGTTTTCACGTTCAATGTACTCATAGAATCGAGAAGAGTCCGGTTCTCCCTCCAATTCCATGATATCTTCAACAATACTACAACCTTGATCCTCACCACCTTCTTCAAGATCCATCAATTCCATAACAACATCGTCTTGTTTCATTTGAGATTCAATATCATCACCAATAACTGGTGCAGCATGAAGGCGATTTACGGCGGCAACCGCAGCACCACCTCTAGTTCTTCTTCTTTTGGTTGTTACTTGAGACCTTGCAAAGGCTCTTGAAATATGCAATTCTTGACCTTCATCAGCCGCATTGGCCTCTTTGATAGTATTGGTAACGACTTTCTTCAGTTCCCTTGAGTCCATATAATCCTGCAACTTTGAAACCATAATTTTTCTTGCAGAGAATACTTTCGCTTCACCCTCCATTTCCTTCATTGAACTTAAAAATAATCGAATACGACGCTTCACCTTTTCGTTAGAGCACATAATTAGCACTGGCCCTGTCTTCGATGGATCATGAGCTCGCTCCAAAACAATATCTTCCAGAAGAATGGCAAGTTGTTCCCATTTAGGTGCTTCTTCCAATACATACTCATTATTTTCAAAAACTCGTTTCTTGGCAAATGTAATAACAGCCTGAGATTCTTCAGCCATTAACCAGGGCGATTCAGAATTTCTTTTATCGATGGATGGTCGATTGGCTTCAAGAACAAGCTGTATCATCTCATAAAAATCGACAGAATCATAGGACATCAAACATTTCATAAGATCTTTCAGAAGTTTAATGTCTTTAACCAGCTGTTTTGTATCATAAGAAATTCTATGCCAATTTGGGTCCAAAATCATGTGAATAGACGAAAGGAATTGAGTGTCAAGTGCATTTTCAATAGACCAATACTCAATAGCAAGCGTTGGATTCTTTCTCTTTAGCTCATCAATACACTTCTTGAGACAGGCCAAGAGTGCGATCTGAATATTTTTCATGGGTTCAGTCATCATTACCTTAATCTCAGTCACTGATTTTGTGTCTTTGTATACCAAGCTCTTCGAGACGTCAATATGGAAACGGGGCCATAACAGAATCTTTTTCAGCCGTAGATCTTTGAGCTTCTTATGTAATGGTGAATACCCTGTTGAGAAAGATTCTGGAGCATCCGAAAAAGCTTTAATAAATCCCCATTTGTTCTTGGCTCTGTACATATGAACAATGAAGCTCTCGTTGCTGAGATCAGTGATCTTCTCAGCGTGGAGAACCACAATTCCAGTGATAAGATTCGGATTCGCTGTTCCTGCAAACAAGTCAAAGATAAAAATCTGACTGGATATACTTAGTATTCCACCATTAAGATATAACTGTTTCCTCTTATCGGGCGTATATTGGTCACTTCTAACCACCGTAAATGGTTGTCTTCTTTCATATTTTGTACCATCCTCTTCTTTACATTCATCTATCCAAGATAGTTCAGTCAATTCCTCTTGAATCTTCGAGTTATCCTGTTCTGTAGCATTAAGGATAATTACCAAACTTCTCTTCATGACAGCTGGCATTGTCGAAGGTGTACTAACAGCGTGTAATAGATTTGCCACAATAGGTTCAAGCCCAAGGCCCTTCCCCAGAATCAGAAGTGAATCATCGGCAATAAGATCTTGGAGAATAAGATGCTGGAACTCTAGCGGAAGAGTCAAGGAAATATCTATCGGGTCCACAGAGTCCACCAGGTCATCATCATCATCTTTGGGAATTAGTGGGTACTCTGTGCGCTCTTCCTCATCGTCCTGGTGGCGGCCTTCATGGCCTTCTTCCCGTGGTGGTTCATTATCATCACGCACGTTGTTCAGATTGAGTACAATCTCATCCTCCTCATCATCCCGTACAAATAACGACATCTCCAAACACACACAGGCACACCGTGGCTTGTTCAGCACCACTTGACAGCTCATGCAGAGACATGGAGATGAAGGCTAGGAGTACGCCACGCATCGAACATGTTCGCGCGCTGAAGGTCGGAATAAGAGATCCGGGGTATGCGAGCAACGACTGACCGGCGCTGCTGGCCGAGAACAAATTAAAGATGAGCAGGGGACTCTTGTTGGGTGTTTCTGCCTGTTATCCAGTCCCCAAACACCAGACCACAATGTCGACTGTCAAAGAGAAGATTGCTGCGTTGAACAAGGATGATGTGTTCCTCTCACTTGAGTTCTTCCCGCCAAAGACTGAACCAGTGAGTACAGATCCGAGACACGAATCGGGGCCCCCTCTCTCATGATCTCTTCAATACTAACTTTAACATCCACAGGGTATCCGCAACTTGCTGGCGCGTATGGAGCGTATGTCTGCCCTCAATCCATTATTTGTGACGATCACATGGGGTGCTGGTGGCTCTACTGCAGAGAAGACGCTTGCTCTCGCACAGACCGCATCCAAGGAGATGGACTTGACAACGTGTATGCATTTGACGTGCACCAACATCGACAAGGGCATCCTTGACGATGCTTTGGAGAAGGCAAGGGCCGCTGGTGTCAGAAATATTCTAGCTCTGAGAGGTGATCCACCCCGTGGAGAGGAGTATTTTGTTCCGAACTCTGCGGATTTCCAGCACGCTGTTGATTTGGTGAAGTACATCAAGGCGAAATACGGCGACTGGTTTTGTGTCGGTGTTGCGGCATACCCGGAGGGCCACTGTGAAGGTTCCGACTCCTCTGAACAGTGTGTCGAGAAGGATATCCCATTTTTGAAAGAGAAAGTGGATGCCGGTGCCGACTTCATCATCACCCAGTTGTTCTACGATGTGGAGAAGTTCCTCCATTTCGAGGACCTCGTTCGTAAACAAGTCTCCCCTGATATCCCAATATTGCCTGGCCTGATGCCAATCAACACTTACCAACTCTTCCACCGTGCAGCTAAACTTTCTCACGCTTCTATCCCTCAGAAGATTCTGGACAAGTTCCCAGAGTCCATTCAGTTCGATGATGACAAAGTCAAGTCCATTGGAATTGAAGTGATTAAAGATATCATTCATGAGTTGTTCTCTCGCACTAATGGAAGAATTAGGGGTTTCCACTTCTACACTCTCAATTTGGAGAAGGCAATTGCTCAAATTGTGGAGACATCTAGTCTTTTGAGCAGAGTCATTGTGGAAAATGACGATGATGGTGATGTTATCATGGAAGGTGAAGCTACTGCACCCGAAGCTTCCAAAATTAAGGATAGACGTTCCTCTTCCACAAACACCTCCAACAAAGTTCTTGTCAATGGCGCTCGTAAGGATGCTTCTTTCGAGGACGTTACCTCTTTCAAGCTCTCTTTCCCATCCAAGAAGGAGATCGTCGCTATCTCGTCTGGTGAAGGTACTTTGGGTCGTGGTGCAACATGGGATGATTTTCCTAACGGTCGTTTCGGTGATTCCAGATCTCCAGCTTATGGTGAAATTGATGGTTATGGTCCGTCTCTGAAGATTGCCACAAAGAAGGCCTATGAACTATGGGGATATCCTGTTGATGCCTCTGATATCAGTAAAGTGTTTATGAATTACTTGTCAGGCACTATTGATGCACTTCCTTGGTCTGAGCTTGGGTTAAGTCCCGAGACCGCTATTATCCAAGAAGAACTGATTGAGCTCAATAAGCGTGGTTACTTCTCTTTGGCATCCCAACCGGCTTGTGATGGTGCTAAGAGCGATGACAAGATATTTGGATGGGGTCCAAAGGGCGGGTACGTCTACCAAAAAGCATTTGTGGAGTTGTTTGTCTCAAAGGACGACTGGGAAAAGACGCTTAAACCAAAGTTAGATAAAGATACTGGCCGTGTTAGTTATTATCTCGGTGATGCTAAGGGAGGATTTGTCACTTCTATGGGTGCGCCTTCTTCGAACGCCGTGACGTGGGGTGTTTTCCCAGATAGGGAGATTCTTCAAACAACAATCATTGAGGAAGAATCCTTCAAGGCCTGGAGAGATGAAGCTTTCTCCATCTGGCTTGAATGGGGCAAGTTGTATCAGAAGGACTCTGCTTCTCATAAGCTCATCCAGAACATCCATGATACCTTTTATCTCGTGTCCATTGTGTGTCACGACTTCAGGACTGAAGCAGGTCTCTGGGACCTGCTTTTGAACTGATGATATATACAAATCAATCAATGCATCTGTTTAATCGTGCAGGTCTAACTAGAATATGTACAGGCTTTTATATGTAGATTATCTAAATGTAGTTGAGAACAGCATCTACAGAGGTGGCAATTCTGCGCTTTTCTTTCTGCGATTCCTTGACCTCATTAACAGTTTCTTGCAGCCCATGTTCCGGCAGCTTCTTCAGCTTTTCCTGGACGAACTGGTTAACAGCTTTTTCGTCACTCTCAGAAGTCATACTTGAAACCGTAATGATAGTGATACTTTTGAGTGTTTTCTTCAAATTAGCAGAATATTGAGAACCCGATCTCATCGTTCTTGGAGCCCATTGATCGTAGTGTAACTTGAACCAGTCCCATAACACGAGCTTATTTGTCTCATTGTTGTAAAGCAAACCAACAAGCGCCAATTCCACTAATGTAGAGTCAATGTTTGTAGTAACGAAGTTAAGAACCCGTTTAACGATCGATGGGTCCCTAGTGTATCCTAATGATCTGATAGCCGCATGCTGAATGTCTGCCGAAGATCCCCCAAAAATGTTGTTTGATGTGGCACCAGGTTGCTTAACAAGCTCAAGAATCTTCTTCCAAGTGTTTTGATTAGCCTTGTATGAAGTTCCAGCTAGAGTTGGTTGAAGAAGCTGTTCCGGAACTGATCTTGAAGGACCGTGAAGAAGTTTTTTGAAGAGTTTCTCACAGACTTTTTGAACCTCAGAAGTTTGAAGACCAATGTTGAGAATGTATCTTCTACATTCAAGTTCTGAGAAGGAACAGTTGGCAAAGTCGCCTGTCCATTCGAACTTCTTGAAGAGTCCAGCATTAGTTTTCACAAGCCATATAGAATACTTCTCAAACTTCGACCTGTCAGAGTAGAGCTTGAAGGAGTTCTCGAGAATCTCCAAACCACTCAGAGCGTATCTTAAGACCCTGAAGTCCAACCTATCTTGCGAAATGAGCATTTCTGAGAGCTTCAATAACCCGATTACCCCAGTATCCTCGTGTATGTGTTCTTGACCAACGATAGCAGTGAAGTCATGAATTAAGCCGATGAGGTCCAAGGTAGATAGCTTATCCAAGTTAGCGATGATATTATCTAGCAAATTTAAGTTCTTGTAGTCAACTCTATAGAACCCTGTTCTGTTGGTATTCAATTTAACAAACTCCTTCTTAGTAATCTCCTCTAGAATCAATTTTCTGTCATTCAATACTCGGTTAACAATAGATCCATCAGAGAGCTTGATAGAGAGAGGGATATGGAACGGAACATCCTCCAAGTTTTCCTTCTCAACTGTGGTTCCAGTTAAGTACCTATGCTGTTCGATGACAATTTTGTCGTCATGATCTAATGTAACAGATACTATTGGAAAGCCTGGAAGTCTCAACCATGAGTGTGAAAATGCCAAAAGGTCTAATTTAGACTTTTCATGTAAGAACTTCCATAAATCCGCAGGTTTGATACTCTTTCCTTTGTTCACTTCAACAAATTGACCAATAGCCTTAGCAAACTTTGGCAATTCATCATCAAATCGATCATCTTCAAACACATTAGCCAGCATCCTTAAAAATTGGATGCCCTTTTGATAAGCATTAATTTGGAACGCATCATGAGTGGATTTAATTACTTTTTCGAACTTGGAAACAATAGGTTGAGCACCAATATTGGAGTTGTCCGCAGACAATTTCTCAAATTCTTCATCAATCTGAGTAAGCCAAATCTCTGAATCCAAAGTATCCAAATCCAGCTTATAAAGAACGTAATAGGCAAACCATGTGGCGAAGGCTTCATTCAACCAAAGATGTTCCCATTCATCAAATGAAACGCTGTTGCCCACCCAGTGATGTAAGATTTCGTGAACAATCAATTGTCTGATACTTTGTGTAGCTTGTCGGTTTGAGAGAGATTCAGCAAGCATGTGCCCTGATTGAATGGTGACCAGACCAAAGTTTTCCATTGCACCGTCAGATAAGAAGGGCAGGGCAACAAAGTCCAATTTATCCAAAGGATATGATGAATCAAAAAGCTGTTCCACAAATGGGAGTGCCTTGGTAGCAATGTCCAAAGCGTAAGCTGCGCCATTGATTTGTCCAATTGTTGTATATAGTCTGATAGGTGTGGAACCGGCTTTGAGCTGAACCGTTGATTCAATGAAATCCAGATCTCCAATGACGAATCCAAAGATAGATGTCGACATGATTGGTGTCCGTTTGAAAGTGACAGTTTGAATTTCATTACCGTCGTCCAATGTTTTTGATTCGGGTGATGTATTAGCAAGGACTTTGAAGTCTGCGTGCGTTTCAATGGACAATTGGAACGTGGACTTAGAGGAAGGTTCATCAACACATGGGAAGATACATCTGGCATATGATGTTTGGCAATGAGTAGCAATGACGTAGTTCGTGGATTGGTTGGATCTATCATCTAGATAATTTGTCTTAAATATACCCTTCGTGATATCGCTGAATGTCTTTGCGGAGTGGACCTTTCCTATGTACTTCAATTGAAGGGTTAATGATGCTTCATCGTAGAGTCTGTTGTCCTCTACGCTGAGCTTCACCTGCTCCTCTTCCCTGATGTAAATAACTTTAGCCGTGAAGAACTCATTGGAAGGTGAATTAAAGACTGCTGAAAGAACAACAAGATCAGATGAGTGTAAATAGAAGTTGAATCCTTCTTCAGTCTTTGTTGAAGGCGTATGTGTTCCTTTAGTGAGGGAGATGACCACTGAGCCGTTGAAGTTGGCCCTCTTGTGGTCTACCTTCACGCATAATTCGTAATGAGTAGCGCAGTGTGAGTTCCTTAGCACTAATGGGATAGTCATTTGACACGCTTGATCGATTTTAAAGATTTGATCTGATTGAACTGTCTGGTTGGGTTTAAAGTCCGATCCAAGAGATGTTCCCCATCGACGTTTTTCACCTGGTTCGGGACACTGAGGGCCAGGGCGCGTATCCAGAATTATTACTTTCTCGTAGAATTCTTTTAGTTGTTCCTACTACCAAGCGGTACTACGCTAGTTGTCGCCCTGTGGCCAAATAAATGGTCTGATATTTTGTAGAGCAGGCTGGTGACAAGAACTTGACCTGGATTGGAGCCGTGGTAAACATATAGTTATAAACACCCGGACACCACAGCCGATCAGGATCCTATCTATCTACGGCGCTTTTCTGACTCTAGAAAGTCGTCCCCATCAGCCTCCGCTTCTACTCAAGTTAATGTCATCGAATCAATAAAGCGTCAACAATGGCTATCAAGTACAAAGACGTTGTCCCATTGGGAAACGCACTCATCATTGCTGGTAAGCAAAAATTCAACTTTCACTGAAAGCACATAAAGTGTTTGAACGAGTACTAATTGTAGCGCCACCAGGTGTCTTCTTCTTCCTTGGTGTCCTTGCTGGAAATTTCCCATACGACTTCAAGACGCTTTACACTCAGAATGCCACTGAGGCAGACTTTGCCGCTTCTCTAAAGCATTACCAAATCTGGTATCAAACTCCACGTCTTGCCCTTCACATTATTCACGCCTTCATCGGATTGGGCTTCATCGGAATGGGTATCAAGATTTACAAGCCAAGTGATGACGCCAAGTTCTTCGAGTATGGTTCTTTGTTCTTGTACGTCGTTGCTGTCTGCGTTTATCTCACCAACTTGAAAACCGGTGCTGAGAGTGCTGTCGTTGGCGAATGGGGTGAGGTTGACTGGATGACTGGTGTTAATGTTATCAGTGCCTCCCAGGCCATGATCATATTTGTCTTGGGTGGCATCATTGCTCTCCAGGCTGGTCTCTACTACGCTGAATGGGAGTACCAGCAGAGACTTGAAGAGTTCAACAGAGAGGAAGCCGAGAGAGCTGCCAAAAAAGAAGAGGTTCCGGTGGAGAAGGTGCCAAAGGCCTCCAAGATCGCCTCCGATAACGCTAAGCCGGCTGCAGCAAAAACCGCTTCCCCAACGCCAAAAACCAAGCAAACCACCAAAAAGGCTTCCACGAAGAAGGCTTGATGCGTCTAATTACCACTGTAATGTACTATAAGCCGCTCTTCTTATACACTTTGCTAAACTTGTAGACATAGAAAACAGTCGTCCTGGTAGTCAAGGAGAAAAAGCAGAGTATGGATCAAACACACAACTCTTACATGCCGAGCAGCCTCTCTAGCTCTCAGCACCGGCATATATTCGGGGTATATATATATATATATATTCATCCACTTCTTTGGTATATAGAATTCAGTCATTATCCTTTCCTGAGGACTTCTTCCCTTCATCAAGCTCATATTTTTTACGCTGCCAATCTACCTTACACGATTAGGCCCTTTCATATCCCCAACAAAGCAATCCATCAAGCCAAGGGTGGCATTCATGCCGCAGGTAATACAACGGTTTATCTTCTTCGAGGAGCTCTTTCAGGAACTTCTTGTGTCACCCTTGTCTGTCTTTTTCTTTTGAATTCACAATACTGTTTCAACAACTTTACTTATTCGTGCAAAATGAATCCCAGAAGAATACCCAAGACAACTTGGGGCGTTGCAAAGCAATCCAAACTATAAGAGGACATTACAAGTATTACGCCAGACTGACCGTATTCAACTGGAGACGCAGCCGGTGCCGCATTTTAATTCGATGTTTATGAGACTGCCAATATTCTTATGGATGGATTCACAGGTCCAGAAAGAATAATGCCTCTAACTGACACCTCGGCTACTTTATCTATTACAGTCGCATGTGCCTTATTGGCGACTTCTTGCCAACTTTTACTTCTCAATTGGAGACTCTTAACTCATTGACACAAAGAGATATAATGTCATGTATTTTCAAAGACTGGCTCTCAGCCAATCCGTTGAAGGGACCCGCAGTACCAAGCAGAAGTATGTACCGGAAACTCTGTGTAGGTATCACGCGGTGGTATGAATACCTCTTTGAGCATATCACTTGATGATTAATGCACAAAAAGCCAAATCTACAATCTTATACAACTAACATAATGCTTGATTAATAATGATTTTCGTATTTTATCATTCGTAACACATACAACGTCAACAACTTCACTTAGTCTTACTTCTCCGTGTCTTCCTTTCCGTTGGTTCCTTCTTTTCCTTCTGGGTTGGCTTGGTCACTTTACCATTTTTCACATCACCTTGAGATTTCTTCCTCTTTCCAACACTGGAGGCACGGACTGGATCATCCGTTGCGAGATCTTCCTCGTTAGCCCCTCCTTTGGGCTTAGCTCTTCTTCTTGACGAGCGTCTCACCGTTGCCTTGGCTTCCTCAGTGTCTTCAATATTAAGATCTTCCTGATCCCGATCCAATGACAGTGTTTCCCTCTTCAAGCTTCTTCTTGACCGACGAAGAACAATTGTTGGCGCCTCTTCTTTCAGAAAATCCGCTACATTCTCCTTTCTGAAAGGTTCAGCAGGATCCTGCGTCCCCACAACTTTATCACCAATAGGCTCACCAGTACCAGTTGCGCCTGAGTCCATAATATTCTCATCAACGTTGACAGAAATAGTATTCTCGACCGGTGGTTTTGATTCATCATGGATCTCTTCCCCTCCTTCAATCGATTCAGTGGTTGAAATTCTTGGGTCAACAACCTCATTATACTCGACAAATGCGTGTGTGATAGCAAGATCTCGTAACTCAGGGGCAACGTCAACTCCTCCATGTGCGATCTCCGACAACTTCTTCTGTTCCTCTTCTTCAAGAAGTCT
>JAKTVL010000192.1:0-10554 GCA_030557175.1 Petasospora japonica
AAAAGACTAAACACGATCTTGTTGATGAAGGGTTTAACAGATATTCTTTCAATGACGTTGAAGGTCTTCCTTCTTGGTTTATCGATGAAGAGAAGCAACACACCAAGATTAACAAGCCAATCACCAAAGAAGCTGCGTTGGCCATTAAAGAGAAGATGAAGCAGCTCAATGCTAGACCAATCAAGAAGGTTGCAGAGGCAAAGGGACGTAAGAAGATGAGGGCGCTGGCAAGACTGGAGAAGCTGAAGAAGAAGTCTGATTTGATTAATGAAGATAATGATAAATCTGAAAGGGACAAGGCTGAGGAAATTTCTAAATTGATGAAAAAGCTAACAAAGAAACAAAAGACTAAGCCAAAGGTTACATATGTGTTTGCAAAGGGTAACAATAGAGGTCTTAGTGGTAGACCGAAGGGTGTCAAGGGTAAGTATAAAATGGTTGACGGTGTTATGAAGAATGAGCAAAGAGCTCTTCGTCGTATTGCCAAGAAGCACAAGAAATGATTTTGTACGCTGTTACTTCGCGAGGGGAGGGGTCATTATGCATATTTTATTAGTTGAATCTGTATTCATTTGTCTTTCTTTGATTGGTCAGTAGGAACAACTTTGAGGAAAGCATTGTAGAGCTTTTTGATTAAGTAAAGTGAGCCTAACAGAACCACAACGCTCGTCCATATTTGAATAGCATTGAAGTCCTTGCTATCACCAGTAGGGATTTCATATTTCAACAATGATTGGGTCTTTTGGAAATGATAGAACAATGTAGATGGTTCGAAAAAAGATTCGTATCCTAAACTATATGAATCAAATGGGTTTCCTTCAATATGATCAACGTCTTCAGGCTCCATGAAATCCTCAGCATCACAAGCCCAAAAGATATCAGGGTGAACCATTTGGAAATTATTTGGGGAAGAAGGCTCAATGTATCTAGAATGCAGCTGAAATGACAAACTATCTGTGTAATTTGTGACGTGAAAGAGCTGTGCCGATCCAAATTTGGAAACTTTCCATCTTGGTGCTTCCAGATCATTTTCTCCCCAAGAGTTTAGCAGCTTCATATTGTCAGTATCGTACTGGTACTTGTCAAAGAATAAAGTATTTGGAGTTGTGGCGTACATGAACAGTTCACATTCTGGAAATGGTGGCTTCACTCCTGAAAGCCCCTTGAACTTGATGGTTGGATGTAGACTTATTGGTTCCGCAAACGATGCGTCCAGGGTGGTGTTTTCCAGTTGGTGGCGTGGTTTTACAATGAGTAAAGTTTTTGACGGCGGTAAATATTCATCCTGTGCGATAACAGTTCTCATTCCTGATAGTTCTAGATCGTCGATCGAGAGCGGCTGGGCCTGAAACAGTGCAACCTCTTTTCTTATGGAGGATTTACGAATGTTTGCGTCGTACGGCTCTGTAATCCACGATATTAACAAGGACGATTCTTCCCACCTGATGTCAAATGATTGAACAAAAGAGATTCGATCGAGCTTTGGCACGATGTGGTTAAGGAATCCTTGGAAAGTAGAACTTTTAATCGTGTTGAGGGAGTGGAAAGTTGCTGATGTTGCCGTTGAGATCATGTGCGTGTTGTTGAACGCTACCCCAAAGTTCGACTTCATGAAGGAGCCCATTTCGTCACTGGTGATTATGTTGGTCAGTATTCTAGAAATATGGATAGGCTGTAAACACACTTACAAGATGGGCTCGTAGTTCAGCGTAGTTGGAATGAGATGAACAGAGAATCCATCAACACCAAAGTTCTGGAACGCAGCAAAACGTTGAGCTCCTGGAGAGGACCACTGCACCCTGAACATGTAGAGCTTACCGAACAGCTCGGCCATCTAATTCGGTTAGTATTGTCGGACTGGCTAACGCCTCGGATGTGTAGGACTCACTTCAGGTGGCAGCTCATCTTTGGAGACCGTTAGTCTGTCTTGTCTGGCTCTGAACAGCGATCCAGGGATCGACACCAAATTCTCCGAGAACTGAGCGTTATCTGTGCCGATGGCCTCCAGAGTGTCCAGCAGAAACGTAGTACGTTGTTTCATATCCCAATGCTTTGCTATTTGAGAGTCAAAAGCCAGTGTCTCCAATCTCACATATAGAGCAAAGCGGGACGGGACAGATGGCACCCAAACGCGCGACGAAATCAAACTGGGCGCACACCCTTCGCGAACTCGTTCGATTTCCCCTCTCACTTTCCAATGGCCAAGCGGGTTCTGAGCCCTGTCCCTGAGCAGCTGGGGAAGAGACGTGTGTGCATTGCTCAACAGATGCCTCCCAACATGGGCATACCAAAGGTAGGAAAATGGAATACTTGGCAGCGAAGCGGGGCAGGGCGCAGAACACAGTACTGGAGTATGCAGCAACAAGCAAAAAAAAGGAAAAGAAGAAAAAAAAACTAAAGGGGGATTCAGGTGGATTCAAGGCGTCACACTGCTGCACTGCGGTTTACCCCTGACGCGTCTAATATAAGCCGTATAGGTCCACCTCCTTTTTTGCTTCCCCCTCCCACGCCGCACAAATACACGCAAATACAAAGGCTGGGAGTGAGTGGGGCGAAGTGACGGGTCCAGAAATGCTGTTTTTTGCAGCTTCGGATGCCAACAGATCGCCCGCCGTTGACGGTAGATAGAGTGTGCAGTTTTAGAGATTCGGAGGGGACCTATGTTGCATTCTGATTTCCCAAAAGAGTAACGACGAGGATCGCCGCTCCAGTGCGTGTATATAAATATTCACTCCTTCGGGAGTGGGGAGCGACCTCTTGAACAACCGTCGTGCACCGTGCTGTATCCAGAGGATGAGAAAGCTGGGAGCCTTTTCTACATTTCGAAACAGCGGACCCATAACGCGACGCGGTACCAATCTCGAAACAATAGCGCCTAGCCATATTGAGTTGTTCAGTCACGTGGGCACTTCGAAGAAGAGCGCCAATGTATAGACACACTGTAACGTCTCTAGCACTGGCTCCAGCGCCTATGCGTGCCTTTGCGTAGTCTGGAGAGGCTGATGACGACACGAAGTTGAATTCCAACGCCGTTTAGAAAGGCAATGCTCCATGCAACGGTATAAGCATATGCATCCAATTTTATCTCCCTTGCAGCCCTTACACTAACTTTCTACGGTACACCTCTCTCTCTTTCTCTCTCTTGTCCCCTATTCGCCTTCCAGGACGCGGGCAGGAAGAAAGAGCTTGAGAGTGACGCTTGGGACTCAACACCCTATGGGGCAGGGCGAGCGGCGGGGAAGGTCACCAATATGCTCCCACCTCAGTGCATTACACGCACGGTCCGGTGCCTGCTGCGCAATTTGGCTTGGGATGAGATGTAGAAACGTCCTAGGTGACATGTCCTTAATCCCGTCCTGGTCTGGGGGAGGCAAGCAATGTGAGGTAAGGATTTGGTGGAGGGCCTAGGCAATGGGCTTGTCGCGTGAAGCGCGCTAAAAAGGGTCGATACATGAGCCTTGATCCTTGCTGGAGGGTGCCCAGTGCGGCGTACGCTATGCTAATCCCCCTGCTACAACCGCCTAACCTCGCTGCGCAGCACCGTGATACGGGTTGATAAGCCAGGATGTCGAGGGCGTGCCCGTGTAGATTATGTGCGCTGGCGACCGGGGTCGGGCAGCGCTCTGTCTTTGGCCACTTTCTCTATCGGGACGGAAAATGAAACAAAAAGAAAGACACACGTCAACGCGGCGGTTGTATGACGCGCGGGCTGAGCCAGGAGAGGGAGAGAGGCTCATCTCTTAATAACTGTCCACCCAGGCCGAGGCCGTTGCGGCCAACGCCCTTCTGGGGCACCGGGAGCAGTGAACTGATGAGAGAAAGGGGGAGAGAGAAGCAGAGCACTTGCTCGACGCTCTCTACACAAGCCAGGGAGGGCGTGTCAAAACAAGGGACCATCGCACGGAGAAGCTGCATCTTCTGCCGCTAAATGCATCTCTGACAAGCTATTCCCATGCAGGTGGACGCGCGGATAGTCGTCCGTATGCATCGACCCGCAGCAGGGAAGTCAGTTTCAAACATTCGCGGATTGCTGGCGGCAAGAGAGATTCAGGCGCGCGCGGGAGGCTTTTCCTTACAAAAACAAGGGAAAAAAACCCTTCATCTCTCACCATCTTCTTGGAGCCCCCGCACACTCGCACGCGCAGCAGCGCTGTTTTTTTGTTTGTATTGCACTGTTCTTTACTCTTCTGAAGAGCCTCGAGCCGGATACTGCTGCCAGTGAGAGTCCTCGACGGCAACTGCCACGTTTGCCATTCTTTCGCTTCTTTAGCCGCCCGCTGGCCTTCCTCTCCTTTCCTCTCATTGCCCGCCTGTGTCCCGGTGGCTGCCGCCCCTCTTTCTGGCCCTATCCTACGGAGTCTCTGATTCAACTACGTGAGGTGGTGTGCACTGTGTGCTTTTGTTGGCTCTTTTTTTGAATCTGACTCAGACCGGCGCAGAAGAGCGGTCGCTGCTGTCCATTTGCTTTCCGTGCTTAGCGCGGCGCCTTGTTCTCGTTTTTTCTAGCACGTCACAATCTCGAGTTCCCGCTCAGCCCACGACTTTGGATCACTTGACTTGTTCCCGTCCCGTACTTTGTTGGATCTTGCCATTTATCGTTTGATTCTTTTCACTTCGCCGGCGTGAGTGTTTGTCCTACTCCAAGATACAAATCCTTGTTCCTTGCTCACATGCTCCAAACAGCCGCGACGCCTCAACTGGCCCCGTCAACAATGAAAAGAGGACACGCCCATAAGAGATCCGCCGCAATCAGCGGCGATTTTGACCTGGACTTCTTCCAAAAAGGCCCCTCAATCAACGAAGCACTGTCTGTTGCTTACCAGGCCCCAAAACCTTCCACTTCGCTACCATCGGAATCGTTTCTTAAGAAGCCACCGCCAGCGCTGTTTGTCACGGCCCCACAGGAAGAGGATACTCTACGCTCACGCTCGATAGAGCCAGCTTTGGACAGATCTGCAGCTACAACTCCATCTCCGAAAAGAACTCATCATCGTTTGAACTCTTGGGCCCATTCCATGGTGAAGATAAGGCACACAAAAGAGCCGACACCCAAGCTGGAGTACTCATCCAATTCCTCAAACGATACAACTCCAGAAAATGTCAGGTGCACATCCCAATCAAACTATTCATACTCATCAACAAGGCCGGAGAATTATCAGATCCCTGAAGCCAAGATTGATCTGGATTTGGCGTCTGGCGTGCATTACGACCCTGCCAATTCTGTCGTGCCAACAAAAATGAAAAACACATTCCATAGAAGAACAGAATCTGCCCCAGAGCTTGAGGATTTCTTAAAGCATAAATTGTTTTCCACTTCTTCTAATAAGAACTCGAGAAGAAATTCTGCTATCTATGAAGAGGATGAGGATGATGACGGCGACGATGATGCCGCAAGTGGTGTCTTGAGTGCCACATCATCGACACACCATGGCTTGAATAAGAATGCATCTGCTCATAGTTTGAACTCAAATTCCTCGCAAACCCGTGTTCAATCTCCAATCCCTTATCATTCATTAGCTTCAACCCCAACGTCTACCAAGACGCGTCGTGGTGGTGCTACTGCTGCAAGATATCAAAGCTACTACAACAATAACATATTGTTGGCTAGTGCTTTGAAGTCCTCAGAAAGCTTGTCACATGTGACAGGTAACGCTGCTTCACTGCATAAGCCTTCCTATGCAAGCTTCCACAGTCAAAAATCTACTCTTGTCACGCCAACTACAATCCCACATTCATCCACTTCATCTTCGTCCTCAGCATCCTCAGTTGATTCATCTTTGGTTAATTCACCATCGAAATTCAAGTTTGAGTCCAAAGAATATGACATTGTCCCGGGGCAGCACGCTCTGTCCTATGGTCTGGACATCTGCTCAACCCCGATAGCAAAGAACACCAAGCAATCGACATCTACACCATCCCCGTCAAAAAAATCTGTCTCTAAAACTTCTTTCAAGTCACACAAGAAGACGAACTCTTTACTGAGTTCATTGAACCTGAAAATTCGAGGAGGCTCATTTTCTTCAATGAAGTCATCGAAAGCGGAAATTCATCAGGCACGAATTGAAACTGCAGATACTGTTGAAGACACTTTGAACGATGACGATTTTGAAGGAGATAGCACATTGACGCCACTCAACTTTGGCGAGCCTGGACCAGCGTTGGACCTGAGTACAATGACGCCAAAGTACTACAATGACGATTTCGAACGCCGTGATGTCTCCTTGGTGAGTAATGAGAGCCAGACTTTTAGTCACTCTTCAGTGACAACTTCAACCACTGTTCCTGTGGTCGTGGAGCCAAAGAAGTCGAGAAAGCATGCCTTTTTGAATTGGATGAAGAAATGATCACCCTCTGCTTTTTTTTAGTTGTTACGTCTACTACTATTACCCTTGATATTGCTATTGCTATTGCTATTGCTTCTATTGTTGTTGTTGTTGTTGTTGTTGTTGTTGTTGTCTTCCTTTTTTGCCCCATGATGAATTTATTATTTGATGATTATGTTATTATACCCCCCTGCTCCCGAACCCCATATGGACATTTCTCGGTCTTGTTCTGGGCGTCTGGAGCCCTTCACTTCGTTTGTTTTTTGCCTCTTTTCCGGTTTGCTTGCTGTTCATGGTTCCCTCGACCTTTCTACATATACATATACTACTCTTAATCTACAAGCAGAGACGGCCCACCACCACCACTCTTGTAGCAGCTGCGCCCTGATGCACTCCGTGACACGACGCACGGTGACGCAGCCGCTCACGCCGATTATTTCCAAAGGCGCAAAAAAGTTGAACAGAAACAAAAAGATCTGAAGGAAACATTCCGATGGCCACGAACGCCGCCGCTGCGAAATATTCCGACCGCCCGCGCGAATCGCGGGGTAGCCATCTCGCGAACCTGTTTGATATCCCTTCCTTCCCGCGAACCGCAAAGACCAATGAGATCCAAGGAAAAACGAATTTGGTGGGCATGCACCGGGAAAAAAAAGGCGGCTCTCTCTCCATCAACAAACAACTCGCCCAGCACTTAGCACCGCCAGAAGAAGAGCACACGCCTGTACAAAACTCATAATGGCTACACACACCTCTATCATCAAGGCCGGTGACTTCATTCTCCGCACCCCGGCACTCAGAGCCGTCTTTGTGCCAGCCGCCAAATTCTTTGTTTCCTACGCTGGCTACAGAGAGATGGGTCTCAAGTTCGACGACTTGATCCACGAGGAGAACCCAATCGTCGCCAAGGCTCTTGCCAGATTGCCAGCCTCTGAGAACTACGCCAGAAACTTCAGAATGCTGACCGCTGCCCAGTGTGGTATTACCCACCATTTGCTTTCTGCTTCCGAAGCTGTCAAGCCAGAGGAAGACAAGCCATACCTCTTGCCATACTTGTTGGAGCTTGAGGCTGAAGCTGCTGAGAGAGAGCAGTTGGACAACGTCACTGTCTAAATGATATATCACTATCACTACTTTGCATAATTTATTTTGTTTTTTTGTTGACATAGGAGAGAGAGAGAAGACGATGGGATGGGACGGGATGTCACGATGCATCCTATCCACGGCAAGACATATTTTGGCTACTCTTAAAGGAGATGATGATTTTTCAAACGGGGTCCAAAGGATCCTCCCCTACCCGTGTGATGCTTCGAGCAGAAGATTCCGGTCTTAGCTGTCCTACTAAGAGCAGCGACCTGTTATTTGCTTGCGGGTTGGCGGGTTTTCTCCCCAACAGCGCCGAACGGGATCTGTCTGAAGGGAGTGGTCCCGGGACTTTTTCATGTCTATATTATTCTGGGTTATCGTCTCTGACTTTTACACAAGGTCCATTATGTTTTGAACAAATACATATTTTTAAAACGTAACTAAATGATTGTAAGTAATGATGATAACTGCCAAGGAGTTCGAAAGCCCGCGGCCTTACTGGTAACGGTGTAGGAAATGCGGAGGGACATGCTAAACGCATACCCATCAAGCGCACATGGCGAGGTAGTTAAAAACGAAAAAAAGGCAATTAAACTTCTTTGCCATTATGTCCTGAGTCGGCCAGATTGTTCCTCATTAGTAGATGACGCCCACAGTGAACATCAACACGCCTTTGTTTGACAAGGTGAAGCTTCCTACAGTGCTTACTGTTGCTGGGTCGGATCCCTCAGGTGGCGCCGGTATCGAGGCTGATCTGAAGACCATCACGGCACATGGCTGTTATGGAATGACATGTATCACGGCATTGACTGTGCAAAACACTCAAGGCGTCAAGGGGTCGGTTCCCACAAGTATGGACACTCTTAATGGAATCCTCGCTGCAAATTTTGAAGATATCAATGTTGATGTCGTCAAAACCGGGATGCTTACACTGGATGCCATCAATAGCTTGGATCTTTCCTTGGAGAAATGGCACAAGGGGAAGCTACTGGTTGTGGATCCCGTGATGGTGGCAACTACTGGGTCCCGGCTTGGTGGTGAAGGTGTCCTGAAACTATGTGTTGACAAGTTGTTCAAGAGGGCAACGCTGATTACCCCAAACATCCCAGAAGCGGAGGAGTTGCTAGCACTTTTTGACATTCAACTGACTATCAAAACCACTAAGGAGATGGTTGAAGCCGCTGAACTGATCCATCAATGTACTGGTGCTCTTAATGTGCTGTTGAAAGGCGGTCATTCACCGCATAAAGGTCAAGATGGCACCTCTTATCTGACTGATGTTCTCTATCGCTCTTCGGATAAGTCCTCTGTGGTCTTCCAATCTGAATTCATTGACACTGAAAATACGCATGGTACTGGATGCGCATTAGCTTCTGCTATCAGTTCAAATCTAGCCAATGGTCATACGTTATTGGATGCAGTCCAAGGTGCCATTAGATACATTCACAATGCTATAGCATCGGCTTCCAAGATCGGACATGGAAATGGTCCATTGAATCATGTCTATCACATTGTGGCACCGTCGTCTATCCCAGAATCACCTAGCTCGTTTGTTGAGGGTCATTTTGTGGATTATCTTTTGTCTCATCCATTGATTAAACCTGTTTGGGACCAATACGTTAACCATCCGTTTGTGGCACAATTGGCTTGCGGAGATTTACCTTTTGAGAAGTTCATTCAATTCATTAGTCAGGATTATCCCTATTTGGTCAACTATGCGCGTGTTCATTCCTTGGCTGCAAGTGTTGCTCCCGATGTCGAATGTATTGAAAGAGAGATTGTCATCTTGACTGAAATTAAACATGAAATGTCTCAACACGTTAAAAGATTGGGTCAACATGGTATCACTAATGTGGAATCTGTAGAGATGAGTCCTGCTTGCAAGACATACACAGATTACCTGTTAACTGTCGCTAAAGGTGGTGATTGGTTGGAAATCAAAGTTGCTTTGTCGCCATGTTTGTTTGGTTACTATCATGCATCCAAAAACGTTGAGGCCAATGGAGGAATTCCAAATGAATATAAAGAGTGGTTAGAGGCCTACACCTCGGAATGGTACTTCAATGCGGTGAAGAAAGGTGAAGAGACATTAGAAAGACACTCTATGGGGATCTCTATTGAAAAGACTAAGAAATTAGTTCAGATCTTTGCAGATGTTTGTTTACTCGAAGTGGACTTTTGGTCGGAGGCATTGGGTCATAAATAAAGCTGTGTCATTTAAATGTATTAAACAAAAAAAAGCAGAAGGAAAAAACGTGTCACTTCCTATCATATGGGTCTTGTTTTTGTATGTAATCCACAATGCTCTTATAAGTCAACTTTTTCCATTCGTCACTTCCCTCTGATATATAGTTTCTAATTGTAGATGAAGAGATGTTTAAGAACTGTTTTTCGCCCTCTACAAGGAAGATCTGATCGCCCCATTCTTTTAGGCATTCGGGATCTTCACCTCTCTTGATCTTCTCCAAATACTCAATCTGTTGATCCAGCGTATAGGACTTATCATCATCTCTTGTCAATGAAAACAAATCATTGTGGTCCATAAATTCCTGTAGTGCCAGAACGGTGGGCGTAGGCTCATAATATTTGTTATCAAACACTCTAATAAGGGTGTCAAATCCCAATAAAAACGTCAATTTGATCCCACCTAATACACCTCCAAGCGTAGTCTTGATCCAGTTCTGAACTTCCAGCGACTTATCTGCAAAGATTGGCTTGTCAGTCAACGCGACATATACCGGAACGTCCATCTCTTTTTTAATCTCATCAGCAAGGAGACACATCATACTGAGCCTATGTTCAAAGGCCGCCGGTTTTGGTACTTTCTTGTCACAGTTCTCCACAGAAAACATCAAGACCACTCCTAATGCATTTTTTGGTAGAGGAGAACGATTATTATATGCGTAATTCACTGACTTGCGTACCAAGGATGCGTGTCCCAGGTGTGGCGGGTTGAACGATGAATCCAGGATACAGAGACGCTTGGTCAAGGGAGTCACCGTGGCGGTATGCGTGTAATAGACGACGCTGAACGTGGACTTGGACCCTAAAAAGTGATTTAGCTGTGTTTTCATAGCGGTTACTCGCGACATCTTGTGGCATTCTTTGGGAGGAATTCCCTTGTGGATGATTAATGTGGAAGAAG
>JAKTVL010000193.1:0-10399 GCA_030557175.1 Petasospora japonica
CGATCTGAATCGTAAGTTACACATTTTGTTTTGCAGTGTCCCATGGTTTGAAAGAGACCTGTCTGCGTCGAGCTTTTTTGCTGTCCCGGCGACGGCTTGCGAGCCGTCTTGATTCTTTCTTTCCCGAGGCGCTGTTCCGCCCCATCAGCGTACACCAAGCATATACTAACACCTTTTTTGCATAGATGTCCTACAACGACAACAACAACCAGTACTACTCCCAGGAACAGGGTGGTCAGTACGACAACCAGCAGTACGATTATGACCAGGCTGACCAGTACAACCAACGGTACCAGGATCCAAATGGCCAGCAGCCGTACTACAACGACGGCTACCACGCCAGCCAAGAGGGTTTGAACCAAGGTGAGTATTACGACCCGCAGAATGATGCTTCCTACTACTCCCAAGGTTATGACCAGGGCTATGCCCAGGAGCCATACTACGATCAGCCAAGAGGTGTCCAAGATAACGAGAACTTTTCAGATTTCAGTTATGGAGGCAACCCACCAGGCACTCCAGGTTACGACTATGGTACACAGTACACTCCATCACAGATGAGTTATGGTGGCCCAAGATCTTCTGGCGCCTCCACTCCAATCTACGGCTCTCAAGGCGCCTTTGATCCGTCCCAAATTGCTGTTGCCCTTCCAACTGATCCATACCCAGCTTGGACTGCTGATGCCCAGGCACCAGCCACTATTGAACAAATTGAGGATGTCTTTATTGATTTGACCAACAGATTTGGTTTCCAGAGAGATTCCATGAGAAACATGTTTGACCATTTCATGACGCTTTTGGATTCTAGATCCTCAAGAATGTCTCCAGCACAGGCTTTGCTTTCCTTGCATGCTGATTACATTGGTGGTGACACTGCCAACTACAAGAAGTGGTACTTTGCTGCTCAGCTGGATTTGGACGACGACATCGGCTTCAGAAACATGAACTTGGGTAAGCTCTCAAGAAAGGCTAGAAAGGCCAAGAAGAAATCGAAAAAGACCAAACAGGCTGTTGATGAGCACGGCGCTGAGAACACCGAGGAGATTTTGAACGCTCTTGAAGGTGACAACTCTCTCCAAGCTGCTGACTACAGATGGAAGGCCAAGATGGACAAGCTCACACCATTGGAGCGTGTTCGTGACATTGCCCTTTACTTGCTCTGTTGGGGTGAGGCCAACCAGGTTAGATTTACACCAGAGTGTCTTTGCTTCATTTACAAGTGTGCCTTTGACTACTTGATGTCTCCAGCTTGTCAACAGAGACAAGAGCCAGTCCCAGAAGGTGACTACTTGAACAGAGTCATTACACCTCTCTACCGTTTCATCAGATCCCAGGTGTATGAGATTGTTGACGGTCGTTACCTCAAGCGTGAGCGTGATCACAACAAGATCATTGGATATGATGATGTTAACCAGCTTTTCTGGTACCCGGAGGGTATCGCCAAGATTGTCTTTGAGGATGGCTCAAGGCTTGTCGATTTGGCTCCTGAGGACCGTTACGTCAGACTTGGTGAAGTGGGCTGGGATATGGTGTTCTTCAAGACTTATAAGGAAATCAGAACATGGTTACACTTGGTCACAAATTTCAACCGTATCTGGATTATCCATGGATCCTTCTTCTGGTTCTACATGGCTTACAACTCTCCTACATTGTATACCCACAACTACCAGCAGACAGTTAATAACCAACCTCTCGCTGCTTACAAGTGGGCCACTGCTGCCCTTGCCGGTACATTTGCTTCCTTTGTTCAGATTATCGCCACTATCTGTGAATGGTTCTTCGTTCCAAGAAAGTGGGCCGGAGCTCAACATTTGTCTCGTCGTTTCTGGTTCTTAGTTCTTATCTTTGCCGTGAACTTGGGTCCTATTGTCTTTATCTTCATCTATGACCCAGTGACTGTCTATTCAAAGGCTTCTCTTATTGTGGCTATTGTGATGTTCTTTGTCGCTGTTGTTACTGTTATCTTCTTCTCTATCATGCCTCTGGGTGGTCTTTTCACCTCATACATGAAGGGTAACAACAGAAAGTACGTTGCTTCTCAAACCTTCACCGCTTCCTTTGCTCCATTAATTGGTTTGGACATGTGGATGTCCTACCTGCTTTGGGTTACTGTTTTTGCTGCCAAGCTTTCTGAGTCCTACTTCTTCTTGATCTTGTCTCTCAGAGATCCAATCAGAAACTTGTCCACCATGGACATGAGATGTACTGGTGAATACTGGTGGGGTAACACTCTTTGTAAGCAGCAGGCACGTATCACTTTGGGTTTGATGTACTTCACCGATTTGATTTTGTTCTTCTTGGATTCTTACATGTGGTACATTGTCTGTAACTGTGTTTTCTCCGTTGGTCGCTCCTTCTACCTGGGTATTTCCATTTTGACTCCATGGAGAAATATCTTCACTAGATTGCCAAAGAGAATTTACTCCAAGATTCTTGCAACTACCGATATGGAGATCAAGTACAAGCCAAAGGTTTTGATTTCCCAGGTTTGGAACGCTATTGTCATTTCCATGTACAGAGAGCACTTGTTGGCTATTGACCACGTTCAGAAGTTGCTTTACCACCAGGTCCCATCTGAGATTGAGGGTAAGAGAACTTTGAGAGCTCCAACCTTCTTCGTTTCCCAGGACGACAACAACTTTGAAACCGAGTTCTTCCCTAGAAATTCTGAGGCTGAGCGTCGTATTTCCTTCTTTGCCCAGTCCTTGGCTACTCCAATTCCAGAACCTCTGCCTGTTGACAATATGCCAACCTTTACTGTTATGACCCCTCACTACGCTGAGAAGATCCTGCTTTCTTTGAAGGAGATTATCAGAGAGGATGACCAATTCTCCCGTGTTACCTTGCTTGAGTACTTGAAACAGCTGCACCCTGTTGAATGGGACTGTTTCGTTAAGGACACTAAGATTCTTGCTGAAGAGACTGCGGCTTACGAAAGTCCAGATGGTGAAAAGGACGAGAGTGGCTTGAAAGCAAAGATTGATGATTTGCCATTCTACTGTATCGGTTTCAAGTCTGCTGCTCCAGAGTACACTTTGCGTACCAGAATCTGGGCTTCTTTGAGATCTCAGACCTTGTACCGTACTGTTTCCGGTTTCATGAATTACGCCAGAGCCATCAAGTTGCTCTACAGAGTTGAGAACCCTGAAATTGTCCAGATGTTCGGCGGAAATGCTGAAGGTTTGGAGAGAGAGCTCGAGAGAATGGCTAGAAGAAAGTTCAAGTTTGTTGTTGCAATGCAGAGATTGACCAAGTTCAAGCCAGAGGAGTTGGAGAATGCTGAGTTCTTGCTCAGAGCTTACCCAGACTTGCAGATTGCTTACTTGGATGAGGAGCCACCTTTGAATGAGGGTGAAGAACCAAGAATCTACTCTGCTTTGATTGATGGTCACTGTGAGATTTTGGAGAACGGTCGTCGTAGACCAAAGTTCAGAGTCCAACTGTCTGGTAACACTATTTTGGGTGACGGTAAGTCTGATAACCAGAACCATGCTTTGATCTTCTACCGTGGTGAATACATTCAATTGATTGATGCCAACCAGGACAACTACTTGGAAGAGTGTTTGAAGATTAGATCTGTTTTGGCTGAGTTCGAGGAGATGAACGTTGAGCAAATCAACCCATATGCTCCAAACTTGAGATACGAGGAACAGACAAAGAATCATCCAGTTGCCATTGTTGGTGCCAGAGAGTACATTTTCTCTGAGAATTCTGGTGTTCTGGGTGATGTTGCTGCTGGTAAGGAGCAGACATTCGGTACCTTGTTTGCCAGAACTTTATCTCAAATTGGTGGTAAGCTCCATTACGGTCACCCTGATTTCGTTAATGCTACTTTCATGACCACCAGAGGTGGTGTTTCCAAAGCTCAGAAGGGTTTGCATTTGAACGAAGATATCTACGCTGGTATGACAGCCATGTTGAGGGGTGGTCGTATCAAACACTCTGAATACTTCCAGTGTGGTAAGGGTAGAGATTTGGGTTTCGGTTCCATTTTGAACTTCACCACAAAGATTGGTGCAGGTATGGGTGAGCAGATGCTTTGTCGTGAATATTACTACTTGGGTACCCAGTTGCCATTGGACAGATTCTTGTCTTTCTACTATGCCCATGCTGGTTTCCACTTGAACAACTTGTTTATTCAAATGTCCTTGCAGGCATTCTGTTTGACTATGGTTAACTTGAATGCTTTGGCTCACGAGTCCATCATCTGTTCTTATGATAGAAACAAACCAATCACTGATGTTTTATACCCACTTGGTTGTTACAACTTGTCTCCTGCTATTGACTGGATCAGACGTTACACATTGTCTATTTTCATTGTGTTCTTCATTTCCTTCATCCCTATTATTGTCCAAGAGTTGATTGAGCGTGGTGTCTGGAAGGCTACTCAGAGATTCTTCCGTCACCTTCTTTCTTTGTCTCCAATGTTCGAAGTGTTTGTTGGTCAGATTTACTCTTCTTCCTTATTGAACGATATGGCAATTGGTGGTGCGCGTTATATCTCTACAGGTCGTGGTTTCGCTACTGCTCGTATTCCTTTCTCTGTGCTATACTCTAGATTTGCTGAGTCTGCTATTTACGTGGGTGCTAGATCCATGTTGATGATTCTCTTTGGTACTGTTGCTCACTGGCAACCAGCTTTGCTCTGGTTCTGGGCTTCTCTTTCTTCTTTAATGTTCTCTCCATTCCTCTTCAACCCTCACCAGTTCTCTTGGGAGGACTTCTTTATTGACTACAGAGATTACATCAGATGGTTGACTAGAGGTAACAACAAATGGCATAGAAACTCTTGGATTGGTTACATTCGTATGTCCAGATCCAGAGTTACCGGTTTCAAGAGAAAAATCATGGGTGTCGAATCCGAGAAGGCTGCTGGTGATGCTCAGAGAGCACACCGTCTTAACGTTATGTCTTCAGACCTTCTTCCAACAACCATCATGGCTGCTGGTTGCTTTGTTGCTTTCACTTTCATCAATGCTCAAACTGGTGTCAAGGACGCAGAGACAGTTAACTCTGTTTTGCGTATCATCATCTGTGCTTTGGCTCCAATTGTCATTGATATGGGTGTCTTGTTCTTGTGTCTTGGTTTGTCATGTTGTGCTGGTCCACTTCTTGGTATGTGTTGTAAGAAGACTGGTTCAGTCATGGCAGGTTTCGCTCACGGTGTTGCCGTTGTTGTCCACATTGTCTTCTTCATTGTCATGTGGGTTCTTGAGCGTTTCAACTTTGCTAGAATGTTGATTGGTATGTGTGCTGTTGTTCACTGCCAGAGATTCATCTTCAAGATTATGACCATTTTGCTTTTGACACGTGAGTTCAAGAGTGACGATGCCAACATTGCCTTCTGGACCGGTAAGTGGTACGGTAAGGGTATGGGTTGGATGGCCTTCACTCAACCATCAAGAGAATTTGCTGCAAAGACTATTGAGTTGTCAGAGTTTGCTGCTGACTTCATTCTTGGTCACATTATCTTGTTCTGTCAATTCCCACTTGTTTGTATTCCATTCATTGACAGATGGCACTCCGTGATGCTCTTCTGGTTGAAGCCATCTAGACAGATCCGTCCACCAATTTACTCTCTGAAGCAAGCAAAGTTGAGAAAGAGAATGGTGAAAAAGTACTTGTCTTTGTACATCCTCATCTTGGCTATCTTTATTGCTTGTATTGTTGGTCCAGCTGTCGCTTCTCAGCACGTTGGCTCCAGTTTGAACCAGGTCAACATTGATGGTGTGTTTGCTAACATCATTCAACCAAACAACACTGGTAACAACGATACTGGTCCAAGTTTCTCATCTTCTGGACACTACTACAAAACCACTCCATCATTGTCCACATGGTCCACCAAGGCTTAATGTGGTCGTATACACATTGTACACTAGTTGGTTGTTCGCTTTTTGGGATTTTGAAAGATGGGAATCCTCTTAATGTCCTTGCTTGCTATGAAGGAGAGTACAGTGGGGGTTAAATTATACAGAAAAATTGTCTCTTATCATCCTGTTTTGGTATTATTTGGGTGTCTTTTGGATATCATCGGAGCTTATTTACCGTCGTCACGCCATCCCTTTTTTTCTTATCTGTCTATTATTACAATTCTATCGGTATTATTATTTAAATAATCGTCGTAGCCGTATCCCTTATTTAAAACTATTGATTGAATGATCAATTTCATGGACATTGGAAGATGAATTGCCTCATAGGGCGCTAATGTTTTATTGAAGCACCTGGAGGTGTGTTACCTAGGATCTCAACCACCTTAAGATCATCCACAAGAGGAAGAAAAGAACAGCAGCACCACCATAAAAGATTCGCTTATCGTTCCTGCTCACTCTCTCAATGGTCCTGATTGTCTCCTGCGAAACTCCGAGCGTTGAAAGTGTCCCAGTTAATTTGTTGTGCATCTCTTGCAATATCTTGTTAGAATGAACAAGCTCTTCATATGAAGCCTGCCCCATTTCCAAGATATCGTCGAGCATGGCATTACCTCTTGCTAATGTGTTCTTTTCCTTGTACAAACCATCAACCTGGCTCAAACCTGAGCCGTTGGCCGAAGTGGCATCAAATGGATTATCACTTATGGTATTCTTTACTGTATTTCTTCTCATGAGTTCTGAGCGATTGGTCTCCTGTGTCAATTCATCTCTTCTTGATTTGAGCTCTTGTAGCTTCTTGCGAGCCTGTACGAGATCGGTTCTGAACGTTGTGATCCTTGTTTGTGCCTTCTCAAGTTTGACCTCGTCCGTCTCGTTTTTCATCAAACGCTCATACTCATCGACCGTCTTGCTTAACTGAGTAAGGTTGGCAGCGATGGAGCCATGAAGTGATATTGGAGCAGAAGACACGTTGGCCTCAAATGTCGAGAGGTCTTTGCGTATCGTGCTGACCTGCTTGACAGCGTGATTGTAGATTGCGTTCTTATCGGCTTTTGTTAGTAAATGCACCTTAAAATCTTATCATCAGAGTATAGCGTACCATTCTCGCCTCCTTAGAGTGGCCTTTGTCTCGTTCAGACTTGCTTTTGTGAGGATGATGTGTGTGTTGTTATGTTGTTGATTGTGTGTGTTTTGGCGGAGCGTGATTTCGCGGCCAAATCTTTTTTTAGTTGACTAGCTCTTGCTGAGTTGGGACATTTATCCCTCGGCTATTACTTCTGGATACCCATTATTGTTAGTACTGCCTAGCTACTATAACATGTCAGACGACGAGGAACTGTGAGTATTTGCTACGTCAACATACCTTAGATTCTGCCCTTAGTACTGATTTCAGTGGGGTCATCTATGGATGAGAATTATTTTTGCTAACAACTACCAACAGCACGCTCTCCGCTAGCACGCTGGCTGCTCTTATGGAATTCACTAAGGAGGCAGAGCAGCGTCAGCAGGAGTTTGAGAAGTTAAAAGATGCTGCGGAGAAAAAGTTTGATGATGCACAGCTGCTCAAGGAGAAGGGCATGGCCCTCTTCCAAGAGGACTGGCAGCTTTCACAGTTTTGGGTAAGTTTTGTGAGAAATGCAATATTGAATCAGAATGCTAACTATCAGGCAGTACTCTGACGAAACAGCAGACATCCTGGCTGATGAGCTACTTGATGGAGCTGATGAGGACACAGTTATCTGCATAGCGAGTGCCCCATCTGTCTACGCAGCCATCAAGAAGCGTGATGCCGATTCCCTTCCAACACAACAGATCTGGCTTCTAGAGTTTGATAAGCGATTTGCAGCTCTTGCAGGTGACAAGTTTGGGTTCTATGACTACAACCACCCACTAGATGTCCCAGAACCTATCAAGGGTAAGGTGAACAGACTGCTCATCGACCCACCATTCCTCGAAGAAGACTGCCAGAAGAAGTCTTCGCAATCTGCATATGCGCTTCTATCAGATGACAAGACATCAAAGACGTCTAACGGCGTGTTGAAATACAGACTTGTGTCTTGTACTGGTGAGAGAATGAGAGACGTTATCAAAGAAGCCTACCCAGACACGAAGCCTACAACTTTCTTCCCCGAACACGCCAACGGTCTAAGTAATGAGTTCATGTGTTACGCTTCCTTTGAAGGCAAGCACTGGAAATGGGCATAAGAATAAACAGATGACATTTTCCATTGTAATATCCTAAAGTAGCCGTCAAGCACCAGACCTCATCGCTTATATAATCGCTTATGTAATCAAAGTAGCCGTGTTCGAGATTTCACCAAAACAAAGTGGAAAAAAGCTCCCCCAGCAAACCTTGAACCAACCATCAGCAGAAACAAAACTAAACTTAGCGGGATTATGCCACCGTTCAGAAACAGGGGGCAAAGGGACCATGTCCACAGCCCGTACACGAGAGCCCCGGGCTCTTTGCCTCAGTCACCTGCTTTGGGGGCGCCACCTAGAACGCCCGGCTCGATCTTTAGCAAAGTCAGGCAGATGTTCTCACCAGCATCTTGGGCCAATCCAAGTAATCCAACCATTGACGACTCCCTTGCCGACTTTGATGATTCGGAGGCAAGTCTCCAGTCATTTCAAAGCGATGCCTCGAGAGTCCCACAACCTACAATGGATGATCAACAACGTCTAAGGCAACACAACAGCTTGCTCCACTTGCGTCCATCGAGAGGTATTTCTGAATCCCCTAATGTTAAATTGGCTAAATTCTTTGCAAATAAGGGCTCTGAGCCATTATCTGAGGTTGAGATGGAGGGTGTTCGAGCTCTCCTTGCACAGTCAGCATCTCCATCCTCATCACCAAAGACGCCTCGCGCCGCCAATGACAACGAGGAGGACGAGGACACATCGGCCAACGAAAGTCTCGTTCTTAAGAAGGATACAGCTGTCTCTCCATCCCTTACACAGACTCCATCATTTAAGGCCACATATAATGACTCTGCTGCCCCACAAGGAGACATTTCAATATCGTCCAACGCTACACCAAAGAGACGTGTATTCGATTATTCAGGGTTCCCATCACCATACAGAACCGTACGCTTGAAGAGATCAACATTTGCCCTTAGTAGAGAATTTGAGAAGTCCAAGAAGGAAGAAAAAGAAGATGGGGGAGATGAGCAGCATCAACGACTAAAGGGAGAAGAGAAAGAGAAGAAGTTGAGTAACACAGCATCAGCCTTACTGTCGTTTATTCAGAGTAATGAAGTCGAAGAACCAGCCAGGGAATCGCAACGGGAGGAATCAAAACAAGAGATTGACTTCAGTAATCCATATGCTCGCTCACGTAAAACTCAACGTGCATCTGTGTCGAAAAAGCCATCACCATTGGAACAGCTTGAAAAGACATTCGCTGCTGAATCTCCAGCGCCAGCACCAGTAACCTCTTCTGCACCACAATCTCAATCTACGTCAGCTATTGTGAATAAATACAAGCCAGTCAAATCCTCATCCCTGCGTGAGAGTGTCATTGCCAGCGAAGAGACAGATAAGGAGGACAAGATAATGACCGATGAGAAGGCAGATTTTGAGAAACATGCCACTCCTACATTCATATTGGACGGATCTACACAACAGAACTCTTCAGAAGAGAAGAAAGTTTCTGAAAAGCCATCGTTCTCTTTCAGCTCCGCCAAAACAGCACCGGAACCAGAACCAGCACCGGCCTTCTCATTCGGAGCCTCAACAAAGCTTGCAGAGGAAGAGAAGGAGAAGCCAATACCCTCATTCTCGTTTGGGTCAACTACTGCCCCACTTACAACACCTTCATTTTCTTTCAATAAACCAACCACTAACACGACTACAACTACGACTACAACGACAACCGCATCAGCAGATATGAGAAAAGATGAACAGAGCGACGAAGCTGTCGAGGATCAAGTGCCTGTATCGGAGACTTCTCTTGTTATCAAGCCAGCCACTGAAGTTCAAGCCAATGGCCATTCAAAGGCCCTTTCTCCGGGCCTCTTCACACAGTTCAGCTTCCCGGGTTCTGAGGATCTCGGATTCACTATTGATGAGGTTGATGAGTCCAAGGTGGCCATGTATAAGGGACTGTTCTCCTTCTAATCGCATTTATACCAAATAAAAGAATGACGTATACCCATTCCGATAATCTGGGATGCATTATGTATCTGCCTATAATAGCAGCCGGGATTCGATTATCGTTCAACAGAGTCGCGACTCGGCATGGCGCCTCCATTTTAAACGAAGCGCGTCCACACCAAACCCAGATGTTCTGTCCGAAGTGGAATATCACACTCCATTGATCCAGCCCCTTAACGAAGATGGCTCTCAATTCTGTCCTACTTATTGGAGGCTCTGGCTTCCTCGGCCTCCACCTGATCCAGCAATTCTTTGATTCCTTGCCGCGTCCAGACATCCATGTCTTTGATCTGCGTCCTCTCCCTGACCAACTTCCAAAGTGCTTCACATTTACTTCGAAAGATATAACGTTCCACCAAGGCGATATCACATCTCCA
>JAKTVL010000194.1:0-10035 GCA_030557175.1 Petasospora japonica
AGCGATAGACGATGCTCACGACCTTCTTCAAATCCTTCTGGAACATTTGTTTCGTAGTCTTTACTTGCCACATTGGACCATGCTCTTCTTTCAGTTTCAATCTGTCCTCTTTTAATTTCTCACTTGCCTCTTTCAGTTTTTCATTATACGATTGACCCTTTTGTGCCTCTTCCAATGATTCCTTACCGAACAAGATATCAAAGACACGACCATCACCCCAGAACCAACCATTTCTATCCACAATCCAGTATCCAAACTTTTTGTCAACTTCTTTTAATAGAAAGAAGAAAGTGGAGCGATCATGGGTACCATAAATACCATTTCTTGTAAATATCTTAGATTTATGGCTTCTGACCAAGTTTTCCAATGGGATAGTGTAAACCGGTGTCGCTCTATTTGGTAATAGCGGATGTGTAGTAAATCTGACAAACTGCTGACCTTTTTCCTTACCTGGTACAAGCCAAATGCGTCTGACAAGTCTTGTAGGGAAGTTTAAAGCCATCCATAAAACTCCTACAGCGACCAGGGAAATACCAATGCACATAGCAAATCTCGCAATCAACATTTTAAGATCACTTTCCTCTTGATATAGCTCCCAAACGGCACGGAAGCCCCAGTCGATAAAAGTCAAGCCATAAATGGCAAATATCACAGCCAGGGCACCACAAATGACGAAATAAATTTGATGTGGCTCAGCCTCGTAAATCAATTCTGGCTCTTTTTTCTTATTCAAGATCTCCATCATTGTTCGTAATGGAGTCGTAGCCGCCGTGGGGACACCAGGTTTTGGTAGCAATGTGGATCTATTGCGCAACGGAAAAGTTGGCAAACGAGATGAGATGGTGTTAGGTTGATCTGTCTCGCCTGGAATGGTTTTACGGAAGGATTCAGGCATAGGCTGTCTTGGTGGTTGAGGCTGATGTTGAGTGATGTTAGACGATGATGACTTGTTTGTAATGTTGGAGTTGAAGCGTAAGAGGGATAATTGCTGTGGAAGAGTTGAAGCATGTGGGCGTAACACCCCTAAAGACCGTGCCAAGGCGTTTGATGGCACCAAGAGCCTCATTTTAGTGGTTGATATTGCTTGTGAAGAGAGCTAGCTGATCGGTGGGGTCAGCTTGGAAATGCTGATGGGGGTTTTTTCCATGGTTCGATTCGCGTTGATGAGATGGCGGTAAGGGCTGCTAGTTCTCAAATATAGTGCAACTATGGACCGCCATATGTTAAAGCTACGGAGTGCTCAGTCATTAAAAGGTCATTCAGATTAGGGCCTGGTCTGTCCAGGATCATTACTAGGTGTGATTACGTGCATTCTTAGCGTCTTTTTGCTTTGTTATTACCGTTTTTCTTCTTTAAATCATTAGCCTTCTTCAACGTACATGGATGATGACCAATGTACTTTCCATTAACTTCCTTAAATGCCTTCAAGTAGTCGTTAGGATCTGAGAATGCTACGAACCCGTACCCCTTATTCTCACCGTTCTTGTCCACAGGGACCTGCACTTTTGTCACGCTGGCATATGCGCTGAATGCCTTCAGGACAATGGCGTCATTGGCATCAGATCCCAAGTTGCCAACAAACAAGCGGAAGTGCTTTGGATCCCAGTCATTATTGTCCGAGGGAGCTGACGACGGCACTGTGCCGGTCCTTGTGGAGGCAAGCACGGAGGGCGAGAGCTTGGACTGCGATGCCTTGGCCTGTTCGCTCAAGAGATATGCCTCGGCCCTCACGCCCGACGCCAAACGACGATCCGATGATTTTGCGTTGACGATTCGAGGCTTTGTCACTTTGTGAGACGAAGGTTTACTTGACATCTGAGATACTGCTGGGATTTGCCCGTGCCGGTCAGTGCTGGTATTGTCTGCTGCGGTTGTGGAAGTGGCGACGCCACAGAAGATTTTCTTCGCTTATGTTTCTTGATGTGTGACCCATAGATACCGTTGATGGCGAGGGGCCTTGACGCTGGACGGAACCTGTCATGATAAGGCCGGCTTTACGTGATGACATCGTATATCAATCGATTATGATCCAACAGCATGTCTAGGGTAGTGAGACACGAACCTGCGCTATCTGGCCAGCGGAATCGACAACGCCCACAGGGCGGGATCTACGCGTTCCATGTTAACTGAACAACCACAAAAGAAACCTGACTTCGTTATTATATAAACCAAGTGTACGAGTACACAAACAACTCCACATCGAAGTTGGACATAATGCTTAAAAGAGACACGAAAACAAACAAATCCTCAAACAGTCATCAAACTTAGCTCACTAACTTTCTTACAAGTTGGCGGTGATCTTCTGCTTGATGGCGTTAGGGTTGGCACCAATAACCTTGTCAACAACCTTACCATCCTTGTAGAAGATGATGGTTGGCATGGCAGAAACCTCCTGCTCCTGGGCAACGGCTCCGAGCTCGTCAACGTCAACCTTGTAGAATGCAGCATCGGCGTATTGCTCAGAGAACTTCTCGAGCAATGGCGCAATCATCTTGCAAGGACCACACCAAGTGGCAAAGAAGTCGACAACGACGAGCTTGTTGGCGGAGATGGCGGTGGAAAACTCCTCGGCAGTCTTGATCTGGGAAACCATGCTGTGTGCTGTGTGAAGTTCTGTGATGGGAGCTAGCTGGCTGGCGCAAAACAAAACACGACCTTGCCCAGTCGCTGACATCGCCCGCCTTTTATATGGCGGAGCTCTGGGCCCCTGTTACTAATCACGCTGGGCGCGACGCCGATGGTGCACGGTGTTGACGAGACGCCGGCTCGCTGTGGCGTGGCCTCGAGAGTGCCTCTGGACGGGGCACTTGTTGCGAGACTATCATGGAGCTCTCCAGAACAGCTGGCGTGTTACTAATTGGATCGGCCCGTCACGCCGCTCTGCTCAGCGCCGCCCTGCCTACGTCCTTCGGCTGTTGGGGCCTTGGGTCTTTGGCCGACGCGGCTGGCTGGCCGGCCCGCACGCGTATATGTCGGCACGGAGAGGGCCGCACACGTGTAACTATCAGCACTAACAACGGTCGAGGCCGCCAGCGACTGGGCCTTGTGAACGGTTTGTGGAGTGATTTCTCCCACAGACGCTGATATAAAGACTGTCCCACAGCCGTGTTATCTTTTTGACACATTTGCCACCGCCATGGTACAGTCCATCGAGAACACACCAATGCACTTCGAAACAGTTGCCCCATACGAGGTGAGTGATCTTTTATTGTTGCTTCATCAAAGAAGTGGGGGGGAGGGAGGCACACACCCCCCTCCCCCATTCGAGCCTTTGTATATCTAGACGCAGTGCAACTAACTAGGAGACCAGGTTATTGATTCAGATCCCCAATTCCGCCGCGTGGTATCTTTCTTTAGACCACAGGACTACGGTATCTGGGCGGCGTCCACTGCTGGGTTCCCTGCTGCCTACACACTTTTCGAGCTGATGGATCCTTTGAACGGCCGTACTTTTGTTAGACCAACAAACTCTGTGTTGAGAGTGTGCGGTCTTCTTGGATGTGTCGGCGGCTTTATTCTTGCCTACAACCGATCATCAAAGAGATTCTGGGGTCACACCGAGAACGCTAGAGAGGTTTCCCTGGACAGATTCCAAGTTAAGAAGAATCTTAGCGAGGGCAAGCCGCCATTTGGCTACAAGCCAACAATGACTTCTGACTTACAAGAAGTCGCCATGAGAAACTCGAAGAACTCACAGCATGCGCTGTTCTTCTTCCCTTGGTTCTCGTTCTTCACTCATGATTACCACGGTGTTGATTTGAAGAGATATTATGAAACTAGAGAAGGTGAAGAGCAGTGGGGATTCACCCTGCCTCCTTTCGAGTCGCTCCAGAAGACCACCGTTTGAGCGCCCGCCGGCACTATTTATTAAATTATTTATTATGTCTATTTATCTGCCCGCCTATTTATTAACGCCATATACCTATTAATCAAATCGTAAGCTTTGGTAAGATCATCTACTGGGGATGAGTAAATATGGGTAGACTGCCAAGTTTTCACGTGACAGCAGCCAGCGCCCGAGTCCCATCTGAAAATTGACCGCTCAATCACCATTTCAACACCCTAAAACAGACGGTTGCGAGACACAATTGGAATTCTTTCTCTCTCTCTCTCTCTCTCCACCCGCCTTCTGGAACACCCTTAAGATGTCCAAACTGAACATTCTTGTCCCGGTGAAGAGGGTTATTGACTTCGCTATCAAGCCAAGAATTAACAAGACTGGTACTGGTATTGAAAAGGCTGGTGTCAAGTTCAGTATTAATCCATTCTGTGATATCGCAGTGGAGGAGGCGGTTCGTATTCGTGAGGCAAACAAGTCTCTGGTGGATAAGATTCATGTTGTCTCCATTGGACCAACAAAATCGCAGGATATCTTGCGTCAATCAATGGCAAAGGGAGCCGACAGCTCTACTCTCATTGACGTTGGTGAAGAAGAGATTGAACCATTAAGTGTTGCAAAGATATTGAAGCAGATTGCAGAGAAGAATGAATCCAATTTGATCATCTTGGGAAAACAAGCCATTGACGACGACTCTAACAATACTGGTCAAATGCTTGCAGGTCTCCTGAACTGGCCGCAGGCTACCAATGCCGCTAAGGTTGAAGTCAATGGTGATGAAGTCACTGTGACGAGAGAGATTGATGGCGGTGAAGAGACCGTTAAGTCCAAGTTGCCATTGATCATCACCACTGATTTGAGATTGAACGAGCCTCGTTATACTACTCTGCCGAACATGATGAAGGCAAAGAAGAAACCATTAGAAAAGCTTAAACTTAAAGACTTTGACGTCGATGTGACAAAGAGACTTGAGATCCTTAAGGTGGAGGAACCACCAGTTCGTCAGGCCGGAATTAAGGTAGGTAATGTTGATGAGTTAGTGGCTAAGTTGAAAGACTTGAAAGCCATTTAAAGATGTTTATGATTCTATGGTATAGCAAACCCTTTAAAAGGGTGAGTTTTTTCTCTCCCCCCTCTCGTTCTTGATTATTGGATCCTAGGAATAGTTAATGAATGGGTTTTATTCATTGGATATTGCATATCCAGAAAATATTAAAAGTTGCCAAAAATGCTAGAGATTTGGTCCGTTGAGGCTCAATCCAACAGTAAGCTGGTTCTCCATAGACGATTCCATTGTGCCTAATCTATTAGCGGACACCAACATGGAGCAAAGATTCTTCATCGGCTCCACGAAATATTTGATAAGACGACTTTCACATGATGGTTATTTCATCTTATCGGCATTTTCAATGGGGCCTGAATTAAGATACCTTTGTCAAAGGCAGCGCAAGGGCAGCCAAAATAATGGGTGGGCGCGACATATACAGATAGAGAAGCACAAGGTCAAGATCAAGCGTCAAAATGAAAACAAAAAACCTCGGCCAAGGACTGGCCTAATTAAGAAACTTCTTACCTTACAAGAATGCTGTTATATGTGTAGCTATGAATGCCCAGGCCTAAAAGGACAAGAGTAATGAACAAGGTGACCCAGGACACAGGCTTGATTCAATTCAAGAGTTCTCAACAGTGGTGCAGTTCGTTAATAAAGTCGGAGATCTCTTACTCTATCTTGAACCAAGGTTTTAAACTTTTTTACCTGCACAAAAAGGGCTATCGATATTTTGATGAAAAAAGAAAGACCGCTTTAATGTTTGGCCCTTGTTTCTTTCTCTGACCGTTGCCTGATAATATTAAGAGCCCCTGTCCTGCATTGCCGCTGCCTTGTTGGGATCTTAAAATCTACAGAGTCTCAGTTTGGGTGGGACCTTGTTTTCATGGCTTAAAAGGAAACGTTGACCCATCCCCGGGACACAATCAACTGCCAGGGGTCAGCAAGACGGTATATTAGTCCATTTTGGTTGATAATCAACAAATGACTGATGACGAATCTCGGCCTCCCGGTGGTGAATCCAATGATGGGGGGTCCCCGGACGTTCAGAAGACCCCAGATTATGAATTGCACCTTGGCCAGGGAAAGCAAGATCTAATAAGCTCCTTGAAGAGCCTTGAGTTTTTGGGCAAAATCAATTAGAATTCTTCAATTTGGATGTGGAATCACATTATTGGGGCTATCAGGAAAGCTTTTAAGCACCGATGAATTCACCAGTACTGATGGATCAATTGACATTAACAACGTTTCAGGATCAAATGTCATGTCGCTAGTTATCTCTATTGCCACACCACTATTGCTGGGATTTGTTCGATATTTCGACAGTATTCCATTACTTCCAAAGACATTCAAGAAGCTCAATAGGTACCAGCTGTCGCTCAGCATCACTGAGGTTATTCAATGTGCGATTTGGTGGATCGCTGCAGTTTGGTATACTGTAAAGTATCGATCATCGGACTGCTCAGATCCATTGTAGCTGTTAAGACAGTATGACATGACTGAAACATACAACAACTTAGCATCTGTTTACAACTCCACTTACACGTTCAGTCAGGGTATGAACAGCGCGGATGTAAGATCTATAACTGGGATCACTGATAGCAATGATTTACAATCATTGAATGAAGGATTAGGTGATCTTTACGCCGCATTTGGTATTTCTATGATCACCGTTTCCAGAGCAAACAACTCATTAATTCAAGAGATTTTTTCCCAGCTTGGGCCATTAGCCAAAGATTGCGCCTATGGGGGTAAGCTTGGGTTGGTGTGGCTTTATTCATCATAAGTGGGCTATTAGTGATATATTCTTTTGTTAAAGGTTGTGTGGAGCTGAAGCAGTTGAACGGGACGTTGACAATCCCGTTCAAGATCATTTCGTTGGGAAACTCATGGATCGATTTTGACTCGGTCAAAAATAGCATTCGTGTTGAAGATCAGAACGGAGAATTAACAGAGTTGGGAGAGTACGTTGAGTCACAAATCAGGAACCAGGTTGTGAGATTTAACTTTTCCAGTAATTCTGATGCTTCCAGGCCACATATTTTTGCACTAGCGCTAAGGGTCTACCTTCTTGGGTACGAAGTGCTATTTTATCTAGGCATGTATTCTACACACACAAGTGACTTGAACAATCATTTATCACCTCCCAAAACCAAAGTGTCAATAAGGTTGGTTGAAAAGCTATTGGTTGATCCGCCGTTGGAGTCCAAAAAGTTTGAAGCTACAACAAAGGAATTGGAAAGAGCGATCAAAAGCCCCAGCATGCAAAATATTCGTACCTCACAGACTGGCCTCCGAGCTTTTGTAACTGCCAATTCACATTCATTCTGGACATGTAAAGAAATAAAGGAAGCCCTCGAGCTCGCCAAATCCGAAAAAAAAATCACAAGAACGACCGCATCCGGCAATGCAGCTACCGTTGCCCACGCCAATCAGCGGTTCACGGTTTCGAGCAGCCTGCTGTTCCCGTCAAAACGGTGAGCAGCCGGCCGCCGGCCGGCTGCCCGTGTCTGCCCGCACCACCCCAATATAGCTGCGATACAGCTTGCACCTGAACGAACACCTACTCTGACCCGAAACAAAACACAGAGGGAAGGAAGGAAGCGTCCCGGGCTCGAACGGCCGCCCTGACTAAAAGCATCACTTCCCCTCCAGAGGAGGGGAACGCACGTCATCTGGGCGACGCAGATCACAGCGGCCAGACCCCTCTCTTTCTCTCTAACACACAGACTCTCTCTGCCTCTAGGCCACCGGTAGGAGAGGCCCTTCCCCAACTCCCACGTCTTGGCACACACGGCTGGTGCTCTGTGGCCGTGTGTGACTGGAGTACGTCCTCCCTCCCCCCGGAAAAGCAAACGAGCACAGAAACGGGAGCGGCTGCATGTGTGTGTGTGTGGGGTACATCAAGGGCGCGCGTCACCGGCGATCGGTGCCATACATATTGTAACCACCCCTCCCCCTCCCACCACCACCACCACCACAAAAATACCAGTTGCACAGGCGATCTCCTCTCTCGGACGAAGATAATTAAATACGCCAGCAGACGGGACTCTGTTTGCACCGAGGGAAGGGCGCCGGGGCTCGGGAGGTGTGCAATACGCCGCGCAGACAAGGAGCGGTCGTACTTGATTACATTGACGGACGCGCGCGGGCGCTGCCCGGAGAGGGTGACCCCCCCACCGTTGGAAGGTGGAGATGAGGTTTTGTAGCTAAGGTTCTGTAGTGGGGTAAATCCTATAACCGTTCTTGCAGTGTCCTATTTCATCAGCTTGCAGTGAGAAGGGGGAGGGGGTGCGGGAGAGAGATGGAGAGAGTATATAAAGGATGTGCGTTCCGCATGGCGGGCTGGGAGTAAAAGTGTGTGTTGGAGGCCCTCCGTCTCTCTCTGTTTTAGTTAGTTTGAAGAAAGGGAAAGAAAGGAAAAAACTACAATGTCTGCGGCTGCTATCCAAGGACTCATCAACGGACTTACAGACAATGCTACACCGGGCACCGGTATTCTCAAGCTGGTCCCTCTGACCAAGAAGCTGCTGCACGTTGACACGATTCCGCAGTACCTTGTTGACTACGCGCTGGGGACTCAAATGGCCATCTTTGGCTCGTATCCGGACTCGAAGGATGTGGCGCCGTCCTCCATCTTTGCTGCGGTGTTCTTCATACTGGGGTGCGCGCACCTGTTTGTGTTTTTTAAAAACTACTCGAGGGGCCACAGGTTTTGGCTTACGCTAGGCTTTGCCTTCAACTGTCTGCTGCGGTTCCTTGGCTTTGCCATGAGAATTGGCTGGGCCAAGAACATTCAGCGCTTGAGGCTTGGAATTGCCTCAACGGTGTTTTTGGTGATTCCGATTGTGTTTTTGGCTTCTTTTAACCTTATTTTGGCGCAGAGAATCTTTACATGGCGCCATCCTCACATTGGTTCCCGGCGCTGGTTCTGGAACGGTATGCTCTTGACATATGCCATTGTGACGGGCATTGTGGTGATGGCGATTGTTGGTAACGTTATACCGTATGCGTACTTTTTGTCTGAGCACAGATTCAACATGTGCAAGCAGGTTACCCGCGCTGGTGCTTTGCTGTGTGTCCTCTATTCAGTCCAGGCTGCGCTTCTGCTCGCGGGGGCATTTCTCATTAAGCCTTCGACAGCCTCGCATAGCATCTGGACTTATCAGCCTTGGTGGATTGAATCGTTTGGAATCTTTTACTACGTTCCAAAGGGCGCTGCACAGCAGGCGGAAAAGTCCTTTGAAGAGAGAGAAGCTGCCTCTGCTGATGCTGTCAGAATTATTGCTTCAACAACACATTACCACAACACGCTCGAGAAGGTTCAATCTGTCACTTCCAAGTCGGGAAGGCTGGATCACAACCACTCAATCTTTATCATTACATTGACAACACTGATTTTGCTGTTGTCGTCATCCTTCAGATGTGCAGCAACCTTTGTCAATAGATCGTACTCCAATCAGACTTGGATATTCAAGCCTGTTGTCATGTACATCATGTTTGGTTTCTTGGAGGTGATTGTAAATGTCATTTACCTCACCTCGAGAGTGGATTTGAGATTTTACAGACCTGACAGGCTCAAAGCGGGAGTATGTGGCTCAAGAAGAGGATCACGCCCTAGTAATGACGCTGGAACCCTGGCTGACGTTAGGTCGGGGGAAGAGAAGGCCTTTGCCGAGACCCACAACGATCATAGCTCCACGGAGTGAGTGCTCTAGCACGACTGCCAACACAGTTGTCTTTTTTTGTTTTTGCTCTAATATATATATATATTTTCCACCCCTCCTCCCTTTTTTTTGGTTGCTCTTTGTTTACTTGTAGTCTGAGCTGCCATCGGTGACACATAACCATGTACGCTGGATGAGCGGACGCGAAGAGGCTGAAGTCTTCCACGGCGCATATACGCATACCCTCTTTGCTTGAGGAAAATTGGCAAATTGGGTGACCTACGGCAATCATGACATCTACAACACAACACATTACTGTTCTCGCTAGCAGAGAAAACACAGACGGGCACCGTACCGCGCGCCGTGCAGCGCACCGTAGCAGTCAACAGAGGCACCTTTTCTTAAATCATGGCCCGATTAATCCATTGCGCATCTCCACAACGGCTGGGGCTTATTAACCCCACCCCCCCCCCCCCCCCCCC
>JAKTVL010000195.1:0-10051 GCA_030557175.1 Petasospora japonica
GGCAAAGTCTGATATTCCTCGGCAGTAGGCTCAGGGAAACGCTCATTGTACTCTTTCAACTCCTCATAAGTGAGAGTTGCGTGGATGGCACCATCTTCTGTCTTCTCTGTAGAACGCTCAGGAGCGTTGAATCTTTCAAAAAAGCTCTTCAAAGCTATAAGCGAGTTAGTACCAGTCTGTGTGTTCACTACGGCTCCTCGAGTCAGAGCCGAAGCCAAGAAGACGTACCCATTGTTTTGGTGTTAACCTTGGCGGAGATGAGTGTTATTATTATTATTACCTCGCTTACCCAACTCTTCTGAGTAGACGGGGGAGTCACAGGTATATATGCTAAATCCCTCCCCTCCACCGATCTACAAACGGTAGGCTTCTAATAGCCTTACAGGACTCACGGGACTCTGTACGCGCAGATCCTCGGGAAGGTTTGTGGAGAGATAAGTGAAACACCTCACAAGACGGGGACTCCAGCGCCGCAGCTGCAGAACGGCAATTCGCCGTTCACGCTCTATTCCCTTTTTCCACACACGGTACATACTTTTCAAAAGATGGGTTTTACAGTCGTAACTTAGAGGACTGGTGACGTCTGTGGTGTGTGGAAGTTTGTGAGATTGCGGAATCTGACGGGTTTCGAGACGAAGTGCCGTGCGTGCTGTTTTTTTTTTTCATCAACACGTCTACCCAAGCAGCGGAGTCCCAGCAGCCAACGGTCAACGAAAAGCTGGTTCATCGACATGCAGATTACTGGGGTGTATGGATATACCAAACCGCCACAGTTTGATGTTCACAGTGAGACGATGATGATTACAAAGTATGGACCTCGGGGGGTGATACATAAACGGCACCAAAGAACTACAGTTCGGTCGACGTTATCCCTAGCACCGGATAAACTCCTCGCCCCATGGGAATCTCCTCAAGCCACAGACTGCTCTCCGATTAGCTTTCCGTGAGTTCTGTACAGCATTTCTTTTTGGCTTTGCAAGAGGAGGTGAACAATTTGCCAGCAAGAGGTCTTTAAGGTTTGTGTTGCAAAGCAGCTGGCTGTTAGTCCCTTAGTCCCAAGACCAGGTAGCTAAGCATCCCACCTAGCAGCAGCCGCACCATGGCGGCACATAAGATAACAGAAACAGCTACTACATAAAATGGCCTTAAACACACCACCTCGCAGATCGCAACTACAACCGATAAGAACCTGAGAATGCAACTTCTTAGAACAGCACAGAAGGCTCAATATCTATTGACTGAGTTCTTGGCACCTACTGGGGTTCAACCCCTGCGTAATATTATCACGGAGTTAGTTCCCTCTCTGGCATCTGCGTATCTTTAAACCTCATGAAGATCTAATAAAACTCAAACTAAACGTAAAAAACTTTGAGATCAGCTCTAAAACCGATAAGAATCAACCTATTTGGATTCAGAAACCTCCACAGTGGTCAGGCCCTCCTTGTGCTGAGCATTGTCCTCCCTCAGCATAACTTCAGTCTTCTCTGCAGTGTGATCCAAATAAGCTTGCTTAGCCTTCCGTTCTTTCTCCAATCTATCAACCTCCATCACCTTATGCAAGTTACGGTACTTCCACAAGAACCACAGGGCAAAGACAACACCGGCAACACAGAAGGCAACGAATGGCCAGATCAAGTGGGGATCAATCAAAGCACCAGTACAAGCCTCAGAAAGAGCAGCAGACAAAGATGAAGAAAACAGGAATAAGGCCATAACCAAGCCCTTCATGTGGTCTGGGGCTCTAGTGTATGCAATCTCGTAGGCAGCAGTGTTGGCAAAACATTCCGATGCAGCTTGCAGTACATACAACACACACTCAACCCAGACAGAGATTGGGGAAACACCAGTGCCAATATCACAATCAGTAGCGTAATAACCACATGGAGAAGTCTTGTAAACTCTCCATTGAATGATGGCACCAGCCATCTGTGACAATGCAGCAAGAATGAATCCGAAGAAAATTCTATGGACTGGTCTGAATGGGATCTTGAAGCGTCTAAGGGTAGGGTAAATGAAGTTATTCAAGATTGGAATTAACACAATAATGGTCAGCGGGTTGAAGTTATCAATCAAATCGTTCGGAACACCATTAGTAGTCATTGATGCCGCCTGGGAGTTCTGGATTCCACCAAGACCACCATCGTTAATATTGTAAATCACAAAGAACAAAAAGATCTTACAAGCATCCACAGTCACTTTAACATCGTCAACAAATTGGTCGCTCCAAGTCAATCTCTTTTCACCCCTCTTGTTCACTTCATCAAGTGAAGAGATATCACCACGAGCAAGCACGTTTGTTGGCTTTGGATATTCCCAAAATGTAGAGCCAACCTTTTTTATTCTTCCAAGTAATTTACCTTTGATAGAGAAGCCCAAAACTTTGCAAGCCTCTTCAACAACAGACAATCCATTTGGCACCTCCTTTTTCAATCTTGGAGCAAGCAAGATAAGAACTGGGATCATAAGGAAATAGATAATACCTGGAATCAAATATGCCAACCAGAAACCTACTCTCTTGGCACAATAAGAAGTAGCAAGGGACAAGAATGCACCAACGTTAATAGACCAGTAGAATACCAACGTCATTCTTTCCAAAGTAGCCTCCTTAACTATAATAACTCTGGACCCATCTTCTCTAGTCTCAACAACGTCTCTCTTGTGTGGGTATTGGTCGTAAAGCAATGGCAACAAGTTGGGCTTGATCATACCAGTTCCAACAGCCAGTGACAAAATTGCAATAATGGTAGGAGCCAGAGCTTTACCACTTGTGATAACACTTGGTATAGCAGCAATAATTAAGATGATATGAGAAATTGCTCCAACCCAAATACCAATCCAAATAGTCTTGACACGACCCCATTTCTTATCAGAGATATAGCCACCCCATAATGGAGTCAAATAAGCCAAAAACGTCAACAGCAAAGTGAAAGCTGAGGCAACTTGAAGTCCCAAGCCCAAAGCACCAGCATTTTTCTGTGTACCTGCTGGAGGAGCACCGGCCCCGTTACCGCCTACAGGCAATGGTAGCTGAATAAAGTTGTTCAAACGGCCCTTGACACCATAGTACGAAGCTCTCTCGGCAAACTCAATAAGACAAATGAGATACGTTGCATACGGAGCGTGACCGATGACATGCGGAAGAGTTTGATAATCTTCTTCGGTTGGTTCTGGGTACTTTTCATTGTACTCTATCAACTCGTCATAAAAGTTAGTAGAGCCTACTCCAGTAGACAATGAAGTGACTTCAACATCTTCTGAACGTGACCGGCTAGTGGAAAAGATGTCTTTTAAGGCCATTGTCTTCGGTTGTCGTGTAACAATACACAGAGGTAACTTTGGAGATACGCCAAGGAGCGGAATCAGCTACGCTTTAATACAGCCGCTAAGCCATAGAGATCCCCGGTGAGAGGCTACTGCTCCAGAGATAGGGATGAGGCCATTGTGGCGATCCTTGGTCGTAACCTGGAAGAAAGCCAAGACAGAGATACATAGCTTTATCCAAAATGGATAGACTAGCGACGAGCAGGACACCCTAGATTTGGTTGTCACGGAATGGAACCAAACTCTTGCCAAGCACAGTGGGGAGATTATTTTAATGCGGTTCTGTGCGTTTAACGGCGCTATAGGAGGCACGTGAAATGATAGACGAGTAGCAGAGCTCCAAGGGCACTGAAGGTTCTCTGCGCCTTGTTCAAGGTTACGTGATCGACGTTGGACACAAAAGACCCTGACGAGAGCTAAAGGCCGACTGAGACGCATCACGTAAGTTGGCCGGTGTTGGGGACGTTAGGGCAAGACCCAAACCGAAATACGAAACGAAACAGTAGACTACCTGGCTGCGGTCTCCTGCGTGTGCCAGGCAGAGGGACTCAGCAATCGACAAGAGGTCGGAGAAGCCCATCCACAAAACTGTGAGGGGAGTAAACGCCGTGTCCGATGGATGTAATGACGATCAGCTAAACTCGTCGTATACGTCACGTCGATCGCGGGTAGGCGCGGTGGCTTTGAGAAAAGTCGCCGTATGGGCCGCTCTTTCAGCGCTCCCCTCAGCTTCTTGGAGGAGAAGAAAACGGTGGCGCCGTCAAGAACCGTAGCTGAGAAAATACTATGAAAGACAGCCAGAAAAGCGCTGCCCTTTGCCATACGGAGCGTCAAGTCTCGCGCTTTTTTTAGCTGGCAGAGTCTTGCTTTGACTCCTTCCCACTCCTTGGGCGTGAGGCATCTTTGATAAGGACCTCCGTCCGGATTAAGCAGCTGCACCTTCCCTGTTGCTTCTGCCCCCAAACGTTTTCCTCCAGCGCATGCATTGTACTGATTGGGGTATTATCTCTGGTCCTGTAGGAATGTAAAGATTGATTTACCGTATTCATAGCATTTAGCTTGGCCTGCCCCGCTCTTCCTGCATCCGGTGGCTCGCTCGCGCCCCCTTGTGTTATCATGGCGCCTTGGATAGGGGCTGTAATACTGCGACCCGTGCAAGGATGCGGCTAGTAACTGTTTTCGTTCTCCTTCGCTAACCGAGATCTGCACCCGTCGCACCAGTGCCAGGCGGTTATCATCTTCTTCTCCGGGAGATAGATGGGTTTGGGGCTAAACGGTTTGTGGGGGTTGCGCCATGTGAGACAAGCTTACTATCGTGGTCTTATGGCTCGAGCCAATGAGCGACAGTCCCGTCGGCTCGTACACTGTGTATCGCGAGCCAATTAAACATCATTTCCCACTAGCTGGACACGATGAGCCCACCGTCTGAGCCTCCGAGCCTGCTGTCCTCGAGGAGAACCATGCGTGGTCGAGCCATTTTATGCGTGGTCGAGCCATCCGACCACGCCTAAGATTTTTTCGTTGCCGTTTTCTTGGTTGTAAATATCTCCGTTGTGATTTCTGTGCTGTCACAAAACACCCAGACATTACCTTTCGTCCTCTTAGCTCTCTATAGCACCAGTGTTGGAGCCTAGTCTTATGAAACATGCCATTTTGCTGAAGTGGGCGTAGTGTGCAGCAATAAGGATGTGAATCTCTTTGTAAAGCAGTGCATGAGGAGAGTTAACATGTTTTCCCAGCACTAGAGATTCTACTCTCTCCCGAGGCACCCGCTTTTTATTTTTTATTTTTTTTTCACGCTTCATGTTATTTGTAGAAAGTGTGTATGAATATGGCTCCACAAATACTGAAAATGTCATATAGAAGTTTAAGAAAGCTCAAGCCAGCCACCGTTGGGATGCCACTGAAAAAAGAGCAAAACTTGCCACACCTCTCCTAGTTGTCTCGCCGTCAGAATTTATTTGGACTAACGGTGATCTCAGTGATGTCCTGGTCTCTTGGTACGGACACACAACGGCGCTCTATTTATTGATATTAGGAGGTTCAATACACCCCGACGGTTCTCATTTCATAACCTTCGCAGGGAGCTGGAGTCAAAAAAAGGCACAGCTATCAACCTATTGTAGCTGTACCGCGAGAGGATTGATTTGCCAAGCGGCTTCTTGGAGGGTGCTCTGTGGCCGGTACACCTTTTTTCGTTATCCTTTGCTTGAGATTTTATGGTCATTTATGGCTGAGTCTTGGGCAGAGCGTGGAAAGAAGAGAAAAAAAAAACAGTTATATATAACAAAACAAAAACTTTTATAATGCGTCTAGTATTAGAATTCAATGTCAGTAACGACAGGCCTATGATCTGACAAGTGGAATTTTGTATCGTAGAAAGTTTCAGAGACTCTGTATCTCTTCACGGTGTAGTTTTTTGAACTTATGGGATCGCTGCTTGTTCTACCGCCAAACTGGAAATCTATTCGACCACCTAGAGCTTTGTGATCTCCCCAGGGGCGGAACCCATCCCAAGTCCCATAATGACCGGATCTTGAGACTTCAGGGACCTCTCCAAGTAAATCGGACCAGGAGAAAGTATCTTCATTACCGGTCGAATATTTCGCTGCAAAGTCCGAATCGATTGTAACTGGACTCTTTGCACCAGTTGCAATTGAGTAAGCCCCATTGCTTGCGCCGTCAGCATGCGAATTAAAATCGCCAACCAAGAAAACTGGGCCATGAGCATGGATGTACTCGTAAGCTCCAAGATGTCTCAGCATAGAAGCACCCAACCTTCTTTGATCATCAGAATGATCATCCAGATGAGCGTTAATTACCGTGAACCTCGAGCCACCGGCATGTTGTAAATGAGCAATAGTCGCCGTTCGAAAAGATTCTGCGCCTGGATATTTGGAAGGAACGTCTGGCGTATTTGATAGCCAGATTGTATACCAGCTTTTGATCAAGATAGTGGCCTTTCTGTAAAAGATTGCCTCATATTCTCCCAACGTCTTACCATCATCGCGGCCAACGCCGACATAGTCCCACTCGCTGTCGTCATCGTAAGTTGATAGTAATGTCTTGAGGTCCTCCACCTGTCTGTTTAAGGCCTCGTTGACGCAAAAGACGTCATCCTTATTGAAGACCACTTCATTAGCCACGCCAATACGGCGCTCTGACCAGGTAACCTCCTGATAATCCAAGTAGTACTCGACACTCTTCTCATTTGGAATGGAACAGTCCTGTAAAGAAGCAATGGTTGCATCCAGTTCAACGCTGTCGTTCTTAGAGTCGTACCGGAGATTCCAATTTTGCAATCTGATTCTAGTTGCAGAGACACATGAGATGAGTGACAACAGGAGCAGCATCAGGAGGAGTGACGCGCAACATGGAAATCCTCGATACTGCACTCGAGAGACTACGAGAGGGATTTCCACGCTATAAATAAGGGGGAACTGGGCAGAAACTCATGCTAGAAAGAACGTTTATGTTGAGAAATGGCGTGCATAATCTCAGAGAGGAAGATCCAGATCCGGTCTCTTTGGCGCTAACAGAACCGCCAATGAACCCGAGGTGCGTCACAATTCTCAAACACTAGGGAAAAACGGAGTCGAGAGCGTCGGAGCTCCTCCCAGATGCGCCATAAAAAACCCCCATAGAAGCACTAAACACACACACGCACAGATTGGCCCCAAGGGGAGATTGGCAAAGACCAACGCCCGACACATGCCGTTGGCCCACCCAGACTGGCACATGTTGAGGCCCCGCGGGGCCTCAACAGCAGCTCGGTGGCAGGACAGACCAGCCTACACCACCTACCCTATACGTCTGGCCAAACCACTACGTAAAGACAACAACTGGCACAGAACAACGGGCCACAGAGCCCAAAGCTTGCAAAAGCACAGACCGTTTCGAGGGCCGTGTGCCCCCACCCAGTATTATATGCTCCCAGCCAAACTCCCCCGTCGCGTTTTCTCGCCAGCGGTCAGCCAAATCACTTATCGACGGGCAGCAAAGAGCGGTGGGCAGCCGAGAAGACTGGACCCTGGAGGCTCTGGTTGTCCCGCAGACGGGGGACGTGCTGAGTATATAAGGTAAACAAGACGGTGGGGCGGCCTGGACTGGAGGGGCACCACCCCCACCTGCTCGTAGCTGCCGCCAAAATACGGCACTATCGCCCATGTGTCTGCCGAGCCCTTTGGGCAGAGGTCATCGCCCTGAGTGACCTCCCCAGACAGCCACTCCCCTCGCCAGCGTATAAAAGCCACCGCACGCGCCCGGCCGCTTAGCCGCCATACACAGAGTGTGCGGGAGACATCTATCGAAGACACAGTACCTATACCAGAATGAAAGTGACAGTTTGTGGTGCTGCCGGCGGGATTGGCCAGCCTCTCTCGTTGCTCCTCAAGCTCTGCCCGCTCGTGGACGAATTGGCGCTCTACGACGTTGTCAATGCGCCGGGCGTCGGCTCTGACCTTTCGCACATCGACACACACGCCACGGTGGCGAGCTTCCTCCCAGCGGAGGATGGCCTCGAGCATGCTCTCACGGGCTCTGACATTGTGGTGATCCCAGCTGGTGTCCCACGTAAGCCGGGGATGACACGCGATGACCTCTTTGCCATCAATGCTGGCATAGTTCGAGATCTTGCCCAGGGCGTTGCCTCCTTTGCCCCAAATGCCTACGTGCTTGTCATCTCCAACCCAGTGAACTCTACTGTACCAATCTTTGCCGAAGTGCTCAAGAAGAATGGCTGCTTTGAAGCCAGACGCCTCTTTGGGGTCACCACTTTGGACCTGGTTAGGGCGAACACCTTCATCTCTCAGCTCTCTCAGAACAAGCTCGACGCCTCCGAGATGAACATTCCCGTTATAGGCGGCCATTCTGGCGAGACCATCGTGCCGCTCTTCTCCATTGGTGCGCCTGAGTTTTACTCGTCATTGTCTGAAGAGCAGGTTGACGCTCTTGTCCACAGAGTCCAGTACGGTGGCGATGAAGTGGTGCAGGCAAAAAAAGGTGCAGGCTCTGCTACTTTATCGATGGCTTATTCAGGCTTCAAGATTGCAGAGAAGTTGATGAAGGCCTTGAGCGGGTTAGAAGTTGACTCGAAGTTGAGTTCGAGCTTTATCTATTTGGATGAAACAATCGACGGTGCAGCAGCTGCAATCAAGTTCATCAATAATGAAAATGTGAAATTCATCTCATTACCTGTCACATTAGGTTCCAATGGTATTGAATCTATCGAGTCTTCAATCTTGACCAAGATGAATCCAAACGAAAACCAAATCTTTGCGAAAGCAATCGATACATTGGAGGGTTCAATCTCTAAAGGTGTTAGCTTTATTAAGAATTAATTTCATTTTAAGGTGTGTTGGCTATTGATACATTGATGAGTTCACGAAATGGGTTATTACAGGGTTATCAAAGCACTAATTAATGCTCAGGTTTTATTTATGAGGCATAGCGCCTTTTTCTTTCCCTTTTTTCTTCAGGTTTCCAGTATCTTATAAGAAGATGCTTCTACGTATTTATTGTTTTGAATTTAATGCTCTAACGGTTAATGAAAATGAAATATAGAAACTAAAATCACAACAGGAGGGCCAAGCCAGCCATAAACGAAAGTGCGGCACCAGCCTGAACGGTTGGACCAACGCCTTCAAAAGTGGAAACTTCTGCAGATGTCGTCGATTCAGATCCCTGAGTGGAGAATGCAGATGTAGAATCCACTTCTTGTGTGGAGACTGTGGAGGTGGACAAAAGCTCTAGTACTGATGTAACATCAGTCTCACTGCTCAATGGACAGTAAGTAGTGTACTCAGTAACTACTCCACCTTCAGTAGTCGTGACCACTGTGACACCTGTTGTGACAGTAGAGGTTTCACAAGCGTTGTCGGCGCAAGAAGTGATGGTGACGATCGTTGTCGAGATCTCCTCTTCGGTGGAAGTAGACGGCGTTCCTGTTGTTGGGGAAATATCAGTCTCACTGCTCAATGGACAGTAAGTAGTGTACTCAGTAACTACTCCACCTTCAGTAGTCGTGACCACTGTGACACCTGTTGTGACAGTAGAGGTTTCACAAGCGTTGTCGGCGCAAGAAGTGATGGTGACGATCGTTGTCGAGATCTCCTCTTCGGTGGAAGTAGACGGCGTTCCTGTTGTTGGGGAAATATCAGTCTCACTGCTCAATGGACAGTAAGTAGTGTACTCAGTAACTACTCCACCTTCAGTAGTCGTGACCACTGTGACACCTGTTGTGACAGTAGAGGTTTCACAAGCGTTGTCGGCGCAAGAAGTGATTGTAACGACAGTTGTCGAGATCTCACCTTCAGTTGATGTGGAAGTGGAAAGGAATTCAGAGATGTAAGAGGACTCAGAAGCTTCAGAAGCTTCTGAAGCCTCAGAGGAAACTTCGGAAGACGTTTCAGAAGAGCCTTCAGAGGAAGAGACAGTAGAAGCGACCTCAGAAGAAGCCTCAGAAGAAGCCTCAGAAGAGGAAGCGATCTCAGAAGAGGAAGCGATCTCAGAAGAGGAAGCGATCTCAGAAGATGAAGCGACCTCAGAAGATGAAGCGACCTCAGAAGATGAAGCGACCCCAGAAGAAGCCCCAGACGAGGAAGCTGGCTCAGAGGAAGCTGGCTCAGAAGAAGCTGATACCTCAGACGAAGATGATACCTCAGAGGAAGCTACCTCGGAGGAGGAAGAAGAAGAAGAAGAAGAAGAAGAAGAAGAAGAAGAAGAAGAAGAA
>JAKTVL010000196.1:0-10019 GCA_030557175.1 Petasospora japonica
CTTTGAAAATCACGACGAGAACATTGCGGGCGGCCTCCTGAGCAACGTCAGCAACAACACTAGTGGTAGCATCTATGGTTACAAGTCCTCAGAGAGGCTTCCTTCGCCAGTGAAGTCTAATAATAGTAGAATTGAACCACTATTGAAGAAACAATCTGAATTGGAGAAAAAACTGACTGATCAGGGTACGTTAGTAACTGCCTTGAGGTCACACATACAGACCTTGGAGAGGGTTCTTCGGAACAACAACATAGAGGTACCAACATTCACAGAACCTTCAATTCTTAAAGAGACAGTGATACGGTCATTACAAATTGACGTCCACCAAGGAAAGTCTCTTGAAAAGCTTCAACTACCTCCTCGATCTGCTGATCGCTTGAAGACACCTCTTCGAAGCCCCGCAGTCCAGAGATCAGTATCAGCAAGATCTCAAGACGCAATCTCACAATTGGAGCAAATCAATGCCGCTGAGATGTCAAGCAATACAATTCTTGAAGATGCTGATGGCCAATCAGCAATACTGTCAGATCATGAAGAGGATTCAAATGCAAAATACGAAACAGATGAGATTACCACACCACTTGATCAGATCGTTCCGCAGATAAGTACGATCGTATCTGCACAAAACAACGAGACTGAAGCTCTAGAACTATCAGAATCAGCTCTTGAAGATGAATCTGTGGATTGGAATGCTACTATTGAAGCATTGATGGTCCCTACAGAGGAGCAGGAGGAGGAAGAACCTGTGGTGCAGACAGTAGAGAAGGTGCAGATGACTCCATACTCAGGAAGGATAAGCTCACCATCGCCCTACAAATCCATTCAAAACGATCAATCACCAACTGCAAGCACAATTTCAGTCAATGTTAGCTCTCATCCTCTTAACAGCCATAGCATGACTCCTCATTCACTCGCCAATGGTTCAACAGCCCCAAAGGATTACAAAACCATGCACCCTGTGAGTCCGCTTAAGATCACCTCTCAAAGGCCTTCTACGACAAGATCTCAAAGTGGAGGCAGTGGACCTGTAACACCATCAGTTTCAATCCGCTCACCAGTTTCAACAGATATTTCACTTCCAAATGCAAACATATACGATCCGCTTACCTCTGGTTTCCACCAAGCTGATTTCCAAAAAGCTCGTACTCCAATTCAGACGCCACGCTCCTCTCACATAGAATCGCCTTCAAATAAGCAAAATACACTTGATCGAAATCTGACTTGCAACACAAGTGACGTTCCATTGTTTGTTGATCCAGCTCACTTGGCAACAGTTAAACCAGAGATCATCAGCACCATCCACGGAAATCCAACAAAGAAATCAGATGACCCGTCTGTGAGCATAGCTGTCTTAGATAGGAATACAAACAAGGAGATGTGGAGATTCAGAAAATCCTTATCTCAGATCTTGAAACTGGATGCTCAGATCAGACCTATTATAAACACATTCTCTTTACCTCCAGTTCCTGAGAAGTCATTGTTCTTGACAAACATCCCGGCCAAAGTGGACCAAAGAAGAATCAGGACCAAGGACTACTTTGCGACATTGTTCTCAATCCCGAACATTCCATTTGAAGCATCTTACAAGATTGCCAGATTTATGTCTTTGGATGTCATCAATCTGTTAGATGAGTCTAACATGGATGTAATGAAAGAAGGATGGTTGTTACGTCGTGCTAAAGGACTGGGAAACAACTGGAAAGCTAGGTATTGTCAGATTGATGGTCCTTTCATTAATGTCTTTGAAGCTCCAGACGGACCAATGGTTGAGATTATCAAGCTTTCAGGATCCCAAATTGGAAGACCACCAGATGACAAACAATCCGATGACAAGTCTGCATTCCGACATGCATTTGCAGTAATGGAGCCAAAGAAGGCTTTGAAGGCTAATTCCTTCACAAGGCACATATTCTGTGCTGAAACCGATATGGAAAGAGATCTTTGGGTGAATGTTTTGGTGCAGTTACTTGATGATGGTACTTCGCAATCAATTTATTCCATTGAATCAACTGCAATTTCCTCTTATGGAACGCCCATGAAGGACCAACCAATCTCGCCTGAAACTATGAGTACTAATTCACCTTCCAAAGCTCCAGCGAGCTCCAGCACAAGTTATACAGAGTTTGATGAAATTGAATTGCAAGCGAGAGAGGCAAAGAAGCAGAAGAAAAGAAGTTTCTTCCCATTCTCTAAGAAGCAGGTAAATGAAGGAATGGAGTCATATAAACACCAGCAACAGCTGGATGCAATGATTGGAAAAACTGAGTCGAACATCGAGAAGAGCTTACAGCAAATGGACCTTAATGAATCAGTGAACTCAGGAACTGTTTTCCAAAACGAGTTACGGAACGTTGCTTATCTTTCTTCACAACAGATGTATGGTGCCTCAGTGCCGAGTATCATTTTCAGGTGCATTGGTTATCTGATTGAGAAGTCAGCAATCTATGAAGAAGGATTGTTTAGGCTGAGCGGATCTTCTGCAATGATCAAGTCACTTCGTGGCTCATTTGACAAGTACTATGATGTTGACTTCAATCAACTAGAAACGCCTCCTGATATCAATACAGTCGCTGGTCTCTTGAAGCTTTGGTTAAGGGAGCTCCCTTCCAATATTTTGACTAAAGAGCTTTATCCAAGGTTCAAAGAGGCATGTGATAAGATTCCTGATCCAGCACAGTTGGCTTATGAATATTCTCGTTTGGCAAAAAGTCTACCTAAGGAAAATTATGCAGTGTTATACATCCTTTTCAAGTTCTTGAATGATGTTATTCAGAATAAGAACGCCAACAAGATGAACTTGAGAAACTTGTGCATTGTCTTTTCTCCAACACTGAATATAGCAGGTGAGGTCATTGTTCCATTCTTGGTTGATTTCAGGTGTATATTTGAGAATGGCGATCCAATTGGAATGAATGAGAGAGAAGTTTTGGATTTGAACATCCCGACCTTCTGATTCATCAACCTTTTCATTTAAATCTGTTCAACTGTATGTTTTAGGTTGTTTTGTCCGCTTTAGTCAGTGATGTTTTAAGTGTTTGAGTCAAAGTTATGCGTGTGATTTGTAATGAAGTTAATTTTAAGTTATGTTCTACTTGTTATGATCCAGTTATAGATATATAATATTAATATTTATGACTTCCTTCATGAATGCAATTGTGTCAGAGAGGATAAGTAAAAATGCAAAGTGTAGTCTCACGGTCTATAAACAGGGCGGAGAATATCTCAAGTGATTAGTGGGTGGGCATGCGTGAGAGTTGTGAATGAAAATTTACTGCTTTCAAAGAGATGCTTGCTCTGATTGCGCTGATGTCGGAACAATTGGCTCTGTATATCCCTTTCTCTTCTTCAAAACATTCTCGATGAATGCCTCACCAGCCTTATATGAGGATCTTACTAATGGCCCAGAAGCACAGTAGAGGAATCCCATATTCAAAGCAACCTCTTTCCAGTAGTCGAACTTCTCTGGCTTGATGTACTCAGCGACCTTCATATGACGCTTGGTTGGTCTCATGTACTGACCGAATGTGACAACGTCACAGTTGATACTTCTCAGCTCCTTGAGGGCATCTAATATCTGGTCATCGGTTTCACCAAGACCCAACATCATAGATGTCTTTGTGATGAGATCTGGGTTGGTCTCTTTAGCGGTCTTGAGAACAGCAAGAGATTGGCGGAAAGTGGCTCTTCTGTCTCTAACGTGCGGTGTGAGAGCTTCAACAGTTTCTACGTTGTGTGCGTAGACGTCAAGTCCTGAGCTTGCCAGGATCTTCACCATCTCCAAATCACCTCTGAAATCACCACTGAGAACCTCGACGAGGATCTGTGGTGCCTTTGTCTTGATTCTGCGAACCGTCTCTGCCAAGTGGTTGGATCCACCATCGATCAAATCGTCTCTGTCGACTGTGGTGAGGACAACGTAGCCCAAACCCCATCTGGAAATAGCTTCGGCAGTATTTTCCGGTTCCTGTGGATCTGGAGCTGCAGGTTTTCTGTTTGTTTTCACGGAACAGAATCTGCAGCCTCTTGTACATGTGTCACCAAGAAGCATAATGGTTGCTGTAGCTTCAGACTTCTTACCACCCCAACACTCACCAATATTTGGACATTTAGCTTCCTCACAGACTGTGGCAAGCTTCAGCTGTCTGACGTCATCTTTCACTTTATGAAACGACTTGCCCTTTGGGATGGGCACCTTGAGCCAGCTTGGGAGTCTAGAAATAGCCTCTGTATCACGTCTTGCAGCCTCGATGGGGTCAAACGTCACCTTTGCTGCCTTACCGGAGACAAAGTCGTCGAAAGAGGGCCCTTTGTTTAAGGCATCGGAGAAGACTGTTCGACGTCTTCTAGTCTTCTTCGGTGCCTCTGGATCAAGCGTGCTCTTCTGTGGGTCCTCAGCGGATAGTGACGCGAGGGATCTTGCGCAGCGGTTCACTTGGGATGGGCGGGAAAGAGAGCCCTTCACCAGTCTTTGCGTAAACATGTTCGTGAAGTAAATCGTTAACTCAAGTTAGAACAAGAGAGAGTTGGAGCAATGGCAGAAGCGAGAGAGACTTATAACGGCTTCTAGACAGGAGCCAATCCCAATTCGCAGAAAATTGGGTAAGCTGATGCTTACTGGTGTGCGGATGTTTCGTGGGGGCAAGTGACTCGGCGCCCGCCGTTTTGCACCTACGTTGACTCCTGCCGCTGGCGACAACAGAGTCAGAATCTGTGCTTACGTTAAAGTGTCCATTGTCGTTCGTTTTATATTAGATCTGTATGCTCATTCGAATTATAGGTCTTATCTTGGAGCTTAAGATAAGCCCGCTCTATAAAACAGGAGGGAAAACACGGCAGAGACCATCTGCCATGAATGAGTGTAAAGGAATATAGAGACGACCTGAGATCACCATAAACATTTATTTAGACTAGGCGGTCAATTTCATCACTCTTGAACTGTTCCAAGTTATCAAGGTGATCCCACCACTTGAACAAGTAGTTTTCACAGATGAGCTTGAACCAAGGTGTGAAGGCTAAGCTGTTATCCTTGAACATTGCCTTGAGCTCATCAGCACTCACATACTTCAGGTCTCTAACTTCATTCGGATTTGGGTCAAGGACAGGGTTGGCCCTAATAATGAAGATGTAATCAATCTCATGCTCGCCCCAAATACCATTACTTGGCGCCTTGTAGTGGATTCTAGTAAGGAATTTGAAGGCATCCAATGGGACGTACTGAGCCTTGATTCCCAATTCCTGGTCAAGCTTTCTTTGGGCAGCAACCTTGGCACCTTCAACAGACGTTGGTAAGTCACCGTTACCCATTTCAGCAGCTACAGCCAATGGGTGAGAGCAGCATGTATTGGTCCACATGTCTGCAAATGTGATTTTCTCTGTGGCTCTCTGCTGAAGCAAAAGCTTACCTTCATCATTGAAAAGGAAGACAGAGAAAGCTCTGTGCAAGAGACCCTTTTCGATGTTTTCCATGATATGACAAAGCTTCTTTGTACCAGCTCCAACCGGCTTGTCGTCATTATCTAGGACGATACACAACTCCTCCATCAGTCTAATCTGCTCCTCATCGTGTCCTTGGAATATTTCGTCGGACTTGTCAGTAGAACCTGCGCTTGTAGGGGCACCTGTGGTCTGAGTGAGACGAATAACCTCTGGAAATTGGTGGAAAATATCCTCACCGGTTAAACTGGCCACAAGCTCGGCATACGTTTGACCTTGTGCACGGAGCGTTGTGGTGGCGGTTGTTGTAGTTGTGGAAGACATGGCGTATGGTTACAGCTTCTTGGAAGGTTTGGTTCGAAAAGTGAGGGTGAGCGAGGTAAATTGGAAATAAACTCCGAGCGTTGATACAAGGGACAAGCACCAGGGTACAGGAGAGTCCTTGAAGGCGTGGTTGGTAAGATGAGAGTAAATGTAAGTGACGCGTTGGGGACTTACAAACAACTGGCAGCAGCAGAGAGGATCACCAACCAAGTCTCAGAGGTTCAGTTGTTTGCTTGAATGATTCCAAATGGACTGCTTGATTCAGGAGCACGGACTGTCAACAGAATCCACGTGAGCTGAGGACAGAAAAAGGCAGTCTAGGTTGGTGCCGTGGTGAAGCAGTTTCTGTCGTTTGTGCTCTAGTCTTAGAGCGCGGGAACGAGCTAGAATGTTTTTGGTGCCGAGAGTTACGCTGCGAGGGCCAGTTCAACGGGTAACTGTGATACTGATCTGCCAATTAGGCAACTATGAAACATCTCTTCCCAGTTTCCATGGAACAGAGGATTTGAGAGCTTCAGAAACTTGGGAGTAGATAAAGCGGGGGGAAATATCGATATGCGTCGGAGACCAAGTCGAGAGGTCCTGAAGAGACCAACTAAACTCGCAGGCAAACGGTTAAGACGGTTATGAGCACGCCAAGATTAGCTTGTTTTTCCTCCGAGTGGGCGAGGTCGCGGCCTGAAAATTCCTTGTCGACGTCGAATCGTCTCGCAGATCTGTTGGATAAGACCGACGCCTTTCTGCCTTCCCTCTGCCCACAGGCACAACACTCATAGTGAGTAAATCCTAGAGATATCGGGAATTGTCACCCCAGCTAGCCGCCCTATGCTAATTATGACCGCGGCGGTTAGGTGCTCTGTTTTATAGACTGTCCTCAAGTCGATGACGTGGAGAAAGGAGGAAGCCAGAGCGTCAGTCAGTGTGGTGCACCGTGGCTCACGGTTTTCCTATCCAATCTCACAGCAATGACTAGCAGTCTCTGAAGATTACCTCCCACTCGGAATTTCTCAGCTCTTTTTCCTTGTAACATGTTTACTAATTGACTACCACAGCCCCCGCGCTCTCACCACCATGTCTTTCCAGTCTGACGAACGTCCACAAAGGGACAGAGACGAGATCCGTGTCCAGAGACGTTTCATCAAGTCTCCAGACACCAAGTCCCGTGACGAGATCTTGTCCAAGATCACTGCAGAGATCAAGAAGAAGGACTCCCAGATCACCGAGATCAACGCCGTCTTGAACAAAACCACCACCGACCCAAAGGTTCAGGCTGAGAGAAAGACCTTGATCGCCGAGCTTGCCGAGTTGAAGAAGACCCAGGCCGACTTCAAGACCAAGCGTAACCTCATTAACTCCAAGGTTAAGGAGGTGGACTCTTCTTTGAAGAGAAAGATCACTGAGATCCAGAGTGTTACCTCAAAGCACAACTTCAAGAGTGTTGAGGACATCGATAACAAGGTCAAGAACTCTGAGGACGAGATTTCCTCCGGTACTCTGTCTCTGGTTGAGGAGAGACGTCTCGTCAAGGAGATTACTACCTTGCGTAAGTTGAGAAAGGACTTTGCTGGTTTGGAGACTCAGCAGAAGGCCATTGACGCCGACAAGCAGAAGATTGCCGACTTGAAGAAGGAATTGTCTACTTTGAACTCCAGAGAAGTTTCTGCCAAGTTTGAGGAGGTTCAAAAGAAGTTGGACGAGTTGTCTCTTTCTAACAAGACTGTTAATGACAAGAGAACGGACTTGATCCAGAAGCGTAACGCTTTGTACAAGGAGAAGGATGCATTGTACGCCCAGATCAAGAAGACCAGAGAGGAGTTCGACGAGCAGTTCAAGGCTTTCAAGAAGGCTATGACTGAGGAGAGAAAGAGAGTCTCCGATGAGACTGCAAAGTTGAAAGCTGAGAAGGCCAAGTCTGAGCGTAAGTCCAAGTTAGAGAAGGAGCTCGCTGAAGCCTCAGCTCCGGCCTTCGAGGAAGAGATTAGCTCTATTCACACTTTGTTGACTTTCTTTGACCCAAGTTATGTTAAACCTCAGAAATCTTTGGACTTTAACAAGTCTACTTTCGTTACCGAGAGAAAAGGCAGAGTAGTTGAGCAGGATGATGACTTCGAGATCATTAAGAAGGATGACTCCGTATTTTTTGCTGGAACCAAGACTGGTGGAAAGAAGTCTAAAAAGTCTAACAACAAGTCCAAGTTTGTTCTTGAGCCAGAAGTCATCTCTCAGTTGGGTGACTTGGATGTTGCTTTGCCAGTCTCTAAGGATGATGTTCCAAAGACCATTGAGGCCTTGAAGGTTAAGTTGGAGCACTACACCACTTCCCAGGAAGAGACCACCAAGAAGAACATTGAGGCTGCCAAGGCTAAGATTGCTAAGATGGAGGCTGACTGGGCTAAACAGGATGCTAAGGAGGCTGCTGCTGCCGCTGCTGCTGCCGAGGCCAACTCTGAAGAGAAGTCCGAGGAGAAGGCTGACGATGAGTAAACGCCCATTTAGTGATTCATTGATATAATCTGCTCCAATTGCAATGCACATACTCTCTCCAGGAAGATGAGATTCGTGATTATCGATTAAGCTGATTAACTGTTCCAGCCCATGGAGATCTTCACTGATTGTTGATGCCATGAAGCTGATATAAAAGAGTCTCCGATAATTCTAATTACTGTCTTTGACTTCAATTTTTAATGAAAACTTGAACTATAGAACCGATTGATTGTAGAGTTGACATCTATTGGATATGTTGTACCAATTAGTTTACATGATGAACCTCAAGTTGACATCTATAGGATGCGATGCACTCAATTGTGGCTTCTGAGAATATTTACCCGCCAATGAGGCTCTCATATTGTTCAATAATGAGATATAGCTCTGCTGTGGCTGTTGGGCCATGACGTTAATGAAGGCATACGACATTGCACCAGTAGCAAGACCATTTGTAGTAGCATCAGCACTTGTCTGTTCGTCTTTAGAACCTGAAATCATGATGACATCAGCTGGTGAAGAGTTCTTGATAATACTCTGCTGTCTGTTATAATCACCTCTTGTCACTTTTTCGAAAGCGGTTGATAAACTTGAAACAACACCTCCAATATTTCCTGAGGCGTAGCTCATCACCGCATTTAATCCACTTTTGCCGACATCAGTCCACATGTTTGGTTCTTTAATAACACCTTTTGTCGAATAGACAAATGGTAAATCCAAGGCTGAACCACTATGACAAGAATCAAAAAATGCAGTCAATCTTACACCTTGTTGTAGCGGACGGATCATAATCTGATGCATGACATCATCAATGATGGAACCAGCAGATTCGAAATCCACTGGGTAAATACACGAATCATAACCGGACTCCTCATCGCCCGTGGTGTTTTTAACAAGACCACCATGGCCTGAATAATGGAAGACAAGCGAATCGTTTGGTCTTGCGTCTGAAACTAGCCATTGCATAGCTCTGATGATGTTTGCCTTCGTTGGAACCCTCACCATTTCACGTTGATCGTCAGTAAGAATCACGATGTCTTCAGCTTTGTAGCCAAACTTGTCAATGAGAAAAAGTCTCATGGCATTAGCATCGTTAATACAACCACGTAGTTGGTTCTTTGTTCCAATGTAGTTGATGCCAATGAGAAGGGCCTTACGTTGACCCGTACATTGGGAATATTGGTAGCTCATACCAGTGTTTCCCATTGCCTGCGGCTGTGAAGGAGGAGCATTTGTGTGAGCAGGGCCGCTATATTGACCACCACCAACCCGTGTATTGGAGCCACCATTTCCATTGCTGCTGCTGTAGTGCTGTTGGGAAGGCGCCCCAAAAGGTCGCTGGTACTGCTGTTGTGGAGGTGGAGCCGAGGGTCTCTGGTACTGGTTATAAGACTGCTGATGGCCATAGTGCTGTTGCTGTTGGTATTGTTCTGATGGGGGGTATCCGTAACCACTGAATCCGCTGTATTGAGGAGGGGGAGGAGGAGGTGGCGGCGGACCCCATTGGCCGCCGTAGTTGTTGTTTCCGTAGCCGTTGTTGCTGTATCTGTTGTGCCCCTGTCCTGGATACATTTTCTTATTTCAGTACTGATGGAGTGCTTCGTATGGGCTATCGAGTTTGATTGAACTGGGCGTTCAATGGCAAAAGAAGGGAAGAATGTGAAATTCATGGCTGTGCTGCCTGTTGATGACACCAATATTTTTCCAGTTGTGATCTCCGCGTTTCATGCGTAGAGGCGACACCCACTTCGGTGGACACTAGGCGGCATTCTTATATGCAC